>JARHVA010002864.1:1742500-1890000 GCA_037957365.1 Torreya grandis
TCTAAAACCAATGAGGGACTTAATCCTATGGATCATGATGATATAAATGTTGAGAATGAAAAACATACTAATGAGGTTATTATAGAAAAAGATTCTAATAATCAAAACCATGAGTCTAATTAAATAGATGAACATAATCAAATAGATCATGATCAAGTGCAAGTAATTGCATTGTTTCATGAGTGTATTCATAAAAACCCTAAAGATCTTGATGAAATCCTAAAAACCATACTAGAAACTAAAAAACCAAAAAGTGTAGACGAACAAGTAGGTCCATATATTGATCATGTTATTCAATCAATGGGTCATCCACATATTTTTTAAAAACCCTCCCCTTGAGCACATTACTACTTCTTACTTCTAATGGGGGCATGGGATATGTATTTCAACCTTTGTTCCTTAAAACTACTATTATTAAATCTACCATGGGAAACCTAAATCCTTTAACTCAAATACCAATTTCAATGCCTATATCTACCCAACCTATGGGTACACCTCCTTTGGTGACCTCTCAAGTGTCCAAATTAAAATATCAAGAGGTGCAAGCTCTTTCCCAAAATGTAAAACTTTTGTAAACTAAGGTTATAAATATTGAATAAAATTTTATGAAATCACGTATTCTATTGATTCACAAGAGGTGTTGCATAATCTACGGGAATCAAAGATATATCTACATCCCTTACCAATTAGTTCTATTGCACTTAAGTTCACATTTTATGATGGCAAGGATGATCCAAAACAACATCTTTGATCCTTTCATGTGGCATACCTTGATTATGCCTCCAATGATAAACTTTTGACCAAATTATTTCCAAGGAGCCTCAAGGACTGTGCAAGATGATTCTATGATTTACCAACTCAATTAGTAAATGCATTCAAACCCCTTGTAATTCATTTTTTGGAACATTTATCTATTAACATTACCATAAAGGTTTTATATTCCCAAATTGTAAAATTCAAACAAGGAACCAATGAACCTATCAATGAATATGTCTTAATATATAGGAGATGTTAATGAAAATGACTAATCCTATAGTAGATAAAGAGCTTCAAGATATTTTCATGAAAATTTTTCTTCCTCCTTTACATGAGTCCATTATATTCAAAAAGTTCAAATATTTTGATGACTTATGCCATATTATTCAAGATCATGAAATGAAACTTATCTTATTGAAAAAACTTAAGTATGTAGTAAATACACCAACTACATCTATATATAGTACCAAGTCTACTATAAAACCAAGTTATAAGATCAAACATCCTAAGCCTAAAAATAAACAACTACCATGATTAATGTGGTGTCACAATAACCTAATTGGCTTGTCTTACCCACTACCCCATAGAGACAATTTACATGCTTACTTGATTCTCTTATTTCATTACTCTCCTAGCTTGTAGAGTGTCATCCTATATCTCTCCCTCTTCCTATATCAGTTGATATGAGTAGACCTCTACCTAAAGGGTAGTGAATGCCTATTTTTATTATCACCAAAGACCTAGACATTATACAAACAAATGTTTTAACTTAAAGCTTAAGATGCAGGACCTCATTGATGACCAAAAAGTTATATTTGATGATCCTCCAAAGGAATCAAGTTCATAAATTGGTGACCACAATAAACAAAAAATATTTGGAAATCCTTTGAAAGATCATTCAAATAAGGATCCTTAAGTTAAAATTTCATATAATGTGCATCCTCCTCTGTCACAAAATGAGCACCCATTATATGGTATTATTGGTACTTATACAAGGTCTACACCTCCTACAGTTTAGAGAATTTCAATTATAGTGAGATTAGGGATGATGACTCAGATATTCATTCCCTATTCATTAAATAAAACCTTGATCACCATCCTATACATAGTGTTATGATTTATAGTTTTTCAAACAAAAACATTTATACCATGACATTACTTACGTATTTGGGTTATAAAAATCATGATTTACATTCTTTGATATGATCAATTAGAGAATTTGATGGGACCTCACAATAGGTTCTTGGTGAGATTTATTTACATTTATAGGTGGGTCCCACCCATGTTATTACTACCTTCTTAGTTATACCTTCCATGTGTGTTTTTGATATATTATTGAGATGACTTTAGATACATACATTTCAAGTAGTACCTTCTATAATGCATGGGTGTGTTAGATACATTCATGTTAATCAAGTAATTACATTTTCTATAATTCTATATGAATATCACCTTGAGAAAGAGAAAATTTTACCAAAGAAATTAATTATCAAACCTCTTAAGGTTAATCTCTTGCAAAAGGGTAAGAAATAAGCAATCCCCTTTACTAGGTGTCCAATACTTGAAAGACCTTTGCATCAAAAATCCATACTGGGTTTCATGGAATCCTTATCTACTACACACCATGTTTATATATTTGGATCACCTACACAATTTCATAATATTATTACTCTAAAGAAACCATAGATCATAAAATGATGGGTTCCATGAAACCCTACTCCTATTATTTATGATTCACAATCATAAAGTCCTATTTTACATATGCAAAGTATCACAAATACTAGTGACAAATATAATACCTATATATGCTATTTGATAGCATCACAAATTTATTACACTAGATTCATAGTGGGAAGATATTTATTACTATCTTTTGAATGCAATCAGAGGATAGTCTTTTCCCTATAAATATTTCAAAAATACCAAAAAAATCAAAAAATTTAAAACTCCAAAAACATTTTCAGCATTTACACATCTTATTAACTCCTTGGCATATATGTTTTCAATTCAATGTTGGTAGATGGCATATAAATATTTCTTATATACATGTGTTTCATACACATTTTGATTTTGGTTTAGACATATACAAATATATGATTATGAACTTGTAGATGTTGAGATTTCCCTCAAATCACATTATTAGGATGTTGGGGGCATCCACCTCTATGATCTTGATACATACAGGTTACATCCTTCTATGGTCATCTTGTATTATCATGTTTGAGCTCATACATGTACTTATACATGCCTTTATTCATACTTATATCTTTTGTAGTGTATTTGATAGGCTATGTACTTCATATTTTTTACTAACACATATATCCAAGGACTAGTATGTTATGTTTATGTTGGTTACTTATTCTTTCATTTATACACTTCCTTAAGTTTCTTGCCTTGATATCTTCTTACTCATTTGAGCATTTTAATATGCTCCATTGTTTACAGTCCATGTGCCTTTGTTTTACTATTTTAAAATTGAATATGTCATTGATTGTTGTATGTTGACATTTGAATATGTCATTTATTACTTTGTGAACATTGGACTAAGTCATGTTCCTTTAATTTTGTGGAATTTGAACATTCCCCTTGTTTGAGGTTTCCTTGGACTATTATATTTGATTTGATTTTGAGTGCCCTTGTGTGTGCATGATTGCTTATTGAGATTGTACTGTTACTATCTATAAATTATTATGATTCAAATCATGCATCTTAGGATTTGGTGTGATTAAATTATTTATATTTCAATGATATTTTTACCTAGACATGTTCCATCTATAGGTTAAATAGTAATTTCATAGTTTACATGGTTATCTTATCCTTTTGAGTTAAGATAACTACCAATTGATACTCACCTCACCTCAAAAGAGAGGGCATTCCATAGAAGCATGACTTATAGATTGCTCCATAGATATAGATTATAATGGGGTCATGTTTTAGAAACATGTTTTCCACATTGGCACTTACACTAGTTCTCATATTTTGATTCATTAGGGTCATGTTTTAGAGCATGTTCTCTATACTTATTCAGTATGCAACATACCCAAATTATGATGGGAGAATTTTTTGGAAACATGTCCTCCACATTGGCACTTATATCATTTCTTATATTTATACATATATAGTGGGGGCATGCTTTGGAAGCATGTTCTCCACACTTAACAGTTCCAAATTGACTAAATTACATAGTTATATGATTCAGATACACATTTATGGTCAAATTATATATATTACTACCATTTTTATGCATGGATTAATCATGAGACATATCTAAGGTGCATATTTTATGTAATGTGTGCCTAATATGTCAAAATCAAATCAGTTTAATATTTCAAAGACTTTCAAGGACTATCATCACCCACCAAGTTGGACTTTTAAAGATTGTATTGAGCCAATCTACTAAAATAGTTGGTTCTCTTTTTAGTATGGTTGAATTTATTAAAGAACTATATCTTTCCAAGTTTAAGCTAAGACTTGATTACATTATCCAGCCTCACCATTTTTATAGTGTGAGTTAACTTGGTTCACTCACACTCACTATGTTATAAGTATGATTGGGTTAGACAGTTGAGATAATCTCAACATCCATGTAGAAACTCATCATTTTCCCAAGGTTGGGGGCAAGTTTCCTCCAATATCTCTCTATATCTATTTAGATATATGCACTTTACATATTTATATGTGTCATAATCTCAATTTCACTTATTCATAATAATACATCTATCAAATGAGATAGCTAAAAGGAAAGATGGTTACATTGATGCATAAATGTACTCCTATGCCTTAATATATTTCAATTTCAATCATTTCAATGATTTCAATTTTAAATTATATACATTCATTGTATACTATAACACGATCTTAGTTGCAGTTCAGTCACCATAAAATCACTCAAGATGGACTCAAACAAAGATAAAGTGTATTATATACTCTCAGGTATGCATTTATTCTCTTTTAAACCAATAATTTCATTACTAGATAAAATGGGGGAGAAAATGTAGACACTATTGATAAATTATATATAACCTTAGTCTTGTACACTTGTTAAAAACATATCATGGATGCACCTTTAGATTATAGACATTTATTGTTGTTAAAATATTCGCATATGATATCTTTTTGTGCCTAATTACTTATCTCTTAGTCTAACCTATATATTTTGATGACTCAAACCTTATATCTTACCAAGAATGTTATAAACCTATTTATCTTCCATCTCTATAATTTATAGATATGCACTTATTTTTTAATTACTCAGACACTTATGTCCCAGTCAGACGCTTGCATCGATGCAAGTGTCTAACCCTAATGCAAGTTTTTAGTGCCTTAAATTCATCCAATTTTCAAACAAAATGTATTCTTATGGTCAATATAAATTCTTTAATGTGATATATTATCCAAAGATATTGGTATAAGTATAAAATCAACCCTCATTAATTTTTTATTTGGAATAACTTACAAAATACCTAAAGAGACCAAGGCAACTTAGCAAAAGCATTCTATCAAGCACTCAAGTGAATAAAAGACTCCATATTTTATTCCTTATACAAGTCTAAATTTATTAAGCAGAATCTTGAGATCTATATTTCTAAGTTATAATCTAGGTCATTATTTTACTTATTTATCATACATTTCATGATTCACACACAATCCAACACGTAGGAAAGAACTACATAAGTCTGAGGACCTATTCAGAGTATTGGTTATGTAAATAGTTCTCATTGATAGAGGGGTATTTGGTGTAGCTTGACACCATGTTCCCACTAACCTATTTTTCCCACAACCAATATGAATCTGAATAACTAGTTTCTTCTATTTGATAAGGAGGGAGAGTCAATGACACAAATCTAAAAGCACCAAAGTAAAGATGACACAAAACCTAGAAGCATCCAAATAGTCACATCCAATTTTAGCAAGTATTCCATATTAGACACCTACATCTAGTCAAATAGTAGCATCAATATAACCATCCTAGGTTGAAACAAGTGTCCATGGCTACAAAAGTCGAAATTTCAAAATTAGGTGACTATTTTAGAATTTAGTTTTAGTCCACTTTCATCTTGTTCCAGATCTAAATTTGTGTTAGCATTAAATCCAGCTAAATATCTTATTTCATTATAATATATAGCATGGATATACTTTATATTCTTATCATCTTAGTATAATAATTTTATTATATATTTATCTAAGTTTTGAAAATAGTTGGCCTGATCTAGAGATATTATACCATCCTTATACCTTAGGATATCTCTTCCCCCTTTAACACTAGATTCCCCTAATCTATATTTTAGGGGTAAAATTTTGGTGAAACTAAAGGTAATAAATATATCCTTCATTAAATCTCTCCACCTCCCAAGTATCCCTTAGATGGTGTGTGTATGCATATTAGATATGAATTACCTAGGGGTTTTTCTTATAAAGACATTAAAAATCAAATCATCATTATGAGCAAGTTAATAAAAGAGTTGCAGAAGAATTTTGGTTAAAATATCACATCATTAGAAAACCATATTACATACCTAGAGAATACAAAATATACTAATGTTAATCATGTGTTTTCATCTTCATCTAGAAATATTGTATCTAACAAGGTTTCATATCAAAATAAGAAGTTGAAAGAGAATTCATCTACAACTAGTGATTAAAAAAAGTGAACACAAGGCTAATAAAAATCCAAGTGAAACCTTATGAGAAATTATTTGAAACAAGTTGATCAAATTACTTCCTATACATCCTATTAGAATGTTAAAAGAGTATTGAGCATATCACAGACTGCATGGGAATCATACATATTGTTATTTTACATTGAAAAATAAAATACAAAATATAAATGATAGTGGTGATCCTATCTTTGATACTATAGTAATATAAAATGCAAAAAATGGTAACTTGAGCATGGCTAATGACACCCAACCCATAGGTCCCTCTTTCTTGCTTTCATGACCCTCTTAGACTTGTTGTCACTAATTCCTAGTCATCCATAGCATTTCAGACTTAATCCTAGATGAGCCAAGACCCTCTTTTCATAACCAATTCATCCCCTAGGTCCCATCTACTTAGAACAATAGCACCACACTAAGACTATATCACCAATTCCACTCCTATCCATTTTTGATGCTATTTTCAAGTCCATTTCTGGCCTCAACAGTTAATTCCTTCTAATTTCCCATCCTTATCCTTGTCAACCTAACGTGAGAAAATTCAATCCATGACCAATAAATCCCTATAAAATCCCATTCAAAGATCATTTGGAAAGGGTTTTCAAATATCACAAAACAAGTAAGAATACAAGTAAGACTACTCAAGCACATTTCCCTATTCTCTGCATACAACCATGAAATACTATTTCCAATTTATTTAAATCCTTACACCAATCTCTAGTCACTTCAAGTACACCTAGTTTCACATTTCCTTACATTCTCATAACACAATTTCACCAAATACTTCTAAAGGGAAAACTACATATGGCTTGATCCCTCTTCATAGTATTGGTTTGTAGGTAGTGTGCCCACACAAGGGGTGTGGATCCACATCTAATAAATATTACACACACTTACCCCACCCCTCTTGTTCAAAATTAGTAAAATTACAATGAAAGATAAGGTTTGGATATAAAATATGCTCTATAGGGATCTCTACAAACTTCTAGCTACCAAAACTATAAGGACAGGGTCACACAACTCTATCGAACAAAACCTAAAAATCTTAGATCCTTAGGAAAACTATGTTAGATAAGGACTAAAATGTTGGTACCACTCTTGTCCACTTTCGACACTCCTATCCAATCAAAAAATGGAAGTTAGAATCCTAATTTTGATAGTGTCCCAGGCTTGCATAGTGAATATCAAATCTTGTCTTAGTAAGATCAGTACAGTTTAAGCTAAGTCTTATTTTCTTCCTCTTATTACTATTTTTTAAAAATATCTAATTACCAATAAATTTCATGAATTAGTAGCTTATTTTTCACATATTATTTAATGACTTATCAATCCAAACCTTTTAACTAAATTAGAAATAAAACACCAATTATTCCTAAAATTGTTAAATCATTTAGTGAACCTGACTTACTTTGTTTTTGCATAAAAACCTTAGAAATCCTAGGGTAAAATTCCTACTGATTTTTCCTATAAATTGAATATTTAAATCCAAAATTCATTTCAAATTTTAAAATGTAGTAGTAAATTTTAAAATAATTTTCATTCAAACCCTAGTTGCCCATACTAGATCCCAGTATTTTTCCAATAACTTTCTAACAATTTTTTGAATTTTTACTATCATAATAAAATTAAAAAATCCATTCAAATTTAAAAATTCAATAGTAATTTCAAAAAAAAAAAAAAAAATCTCAAAACCCTAGTTACACATACTAGGTCCTATTCAATCAAGCATTTTTTAATATTTTTTTAAAATTTTAGTTGCATATTTAAATTATAAATCCAATTTCATTTTCAAAATTCCATAGTATTTCACAAAAATATAATTATCAAAACCCTAGTTGCATATACTAGGTCCCATTACTTCTTGAGGTATCACCTTACATGTTTGTGAGCTTCGTATCCTTTTTGTGCAATCTCCAATTAACTATTTTTAAGAATTTGCATTTCCTATATTCAGTATTCTTTATATCACACTTTGCTTATTACAAATTTTTGAAAAAAATTCAATCAAATTTTAACTTGTTTTCCTACTTTACCAATGGTCTAATATATTGGTTTTGATGAAACTAATTAAAATAAACTTCAAAAACTCTTAACTAAACACCTTAACATGCAAGATAACATGCTTAAAATACTACAAAAAGAATAACAAAGAATGAATAATGCCCAATCTTCTCAAACCAAAGAGAAACAAATTATAAATGACACTACGAGGGTAACTATATCTTAACAACCCCCTATAGCATCCCAACCTGACTCTATGCCACCAACTACAGCTAGTACATCCCTATCTCTTGATGTGACAACCCTTGTGAAATAGATTAGATCTCTTCAATCCAAGGTACTACATCTTGAGCAAGGTGCTTCTAGACCTACATAGGCTTTGGATTCCTTTGCTCTTCTACATACACCATTGGCATGTCACATTGCTTCTACACCCTTGCCATAAGGTTTTGTTTAATTTAAGCTTACTCTTTATGATGGCAATGATGATCCAAAGACATATTTGAGAGATTTTTCACATAGTATGCTTGGGATATGCACCAAATGAGTGGTTACTTACCAAGCTCTTTCTATCAAGCCTAAAAGATTATTCTTTAAAATTGTTCTATATTTTACTGAATCAGTCAGTCAATGCATTCAATCCTTTAGCTAACATGTTCCTAGCTCATTTCAGCATTAATATTGGTGACAAGGTTTCATACACCCAAGTTGCACAACAAAAACAAAGGTCAAATGAGCATATCATAGATTATATTCTTCGATATAAGACTATCTTGGCTAAGATGACTAGCCCTATGGCCGATCAAGAGTTACAAGATCTCTTCAAATGGAGTCTCTTACCAGATTTGTACAAATCAATTATGTTTAAAGATTCTCTTCCTTTACTGAATTATGTCACACACTAAAGGAAAGAGAAGTCAAGTTAATTTCAATGGGAAAACTCAAGAACACAAGTATCTTAGAAATAACCAAAAAGAGTAACAACAAATTCCCATACAAGGTCAAGGTTAATAATAACAAGACTCAGAATCAACCAACATTTAATGTGGCTATAAAGGCCCTCAATGTGTGGTTTTATCAGCACCTCCTTGTTGTATATTTACCAATCTACTAGTTTATCCAGCCAAAGTTTTATATTACTTATTAGATTATAACATCATATCTCTCTCTCCTATTAGGTAAGTTGACCCAACAAAGCCTCTTCCATGGGGATATGATCAGCATGCATTTTCTGAGTTTCATAGAGCACTAGGCCATACAACAAATAGATGCATCAATTTGAGACATAAAATATAGGATTTAATATATGGAAATCATATTGATCTTGGCAATTCAATTGAGCCTCCAGAAGAAAAGCAAACACAGGATAAATCTTTGAAAATCTTCTCAGATACTTTTCCATAGCATTCCAAACAGAGATAGGGGATTAATCAAGGATTCACCATACACATCCCCCACCACATACATACAAGGCACCTTAAGTTGAGTTACATCCTTTGAGAAACATTATTGGTGTATGAAATTCTAAAGTTTTATCTAGACCTTTCATCTCCTTTTTAGAGTAGGATATCATTGAGGATGATATGGACTATCATGCAATATTTATTAGATCTCATATTTATAATCATTCTATTCATAGTGTTCTCATAGATAATAGATCCAGTGTGAACATGTGCACTATGACATTATTACATCATTTGGGATATTTAGAGAAAGGTATTACATTGATAGACATAGTTATCAATGGATTTAGTGGGCATATACAGAGTTTATTGGGTGAAATTGTACTTCCTCTATAGGTTGGTCCAGCACACATGGCCACACCACTCACTATTGTTCCCAATGTATGAGTTTTTGATATATTACTTGGTCAACCATGGATTCAAAAACTTCAAGTAGTACCTTTTACAATTCATAGATGCATGAAATTCATTCATGATAATCAGTTTATTATAGTTGGTGGAGTCCCATATGAGTTACCACTCCCCACTTTAGATCCATCTTTTGTAGTACAGTCACCAGTTTTAGTTTAGCTTCCAATTTTAGTTTCTCCACCAGTTATAGTTCCTCACCTAGCTCTATTTCAACCATAGTTGAGGCATCCATCACCAACATAGAGAATTCATACACCTCCATAGCTTCAAGATTCTAGACAACTTCCAGTAACAATGTTCACACCTAGAGTAGTATCATTGAGATCTCATGCATCTACTCACAAATCACATGTTTAGAGAGCTTTTCCTATTACCAAATGGATCTCTAAGATCCCTATAGTTATATCCACTTCTTAGAGTTATATGGGGACCCAAAAATTGGTTTTTACTTTAAATATTTTAGAGCATTTTCAACATATACAGCTTTTAGAGCCATAGTCTCAGCATTTCCATCATGCTTCCTGATCATGCACAATTCCTCTCCTTGATACAGGACACCATGATAGGGAGTCTCCCATGAGACTCATTGGTTAGTATCACCTTTTCTTAACGTACATGTACATAGTATCCTATGCTTTATTGTACATAATTTCCCTATGATTAATTTTATATAGATCAAATATTCTCAAAATACAAAAACAATACAAAATTTTAAAATCCAAAAACATTCAAATATGTCACAAACATAAAAAACATCTTGATTGTATGCATCCTCCATGCTTTAGATTTATAATTCTATGCTAGTCTTACATTTTTTGTTCTATGCTATTGTTTGTCAATTTATCTACATTACCATGCTTCACTTGGTCTTCTTCGAATGTGTACAGTGACTTCTAGACCCTTGATTGCTTCACTTTACCCATTAAAGGGGCATCCTACTTCAACATCAAGGCAAACATCAATACATATACCCACTGGGGGCATCTTCTAAATGACTACACCATCCAATTTATGTCATTCATACACCACACACTCTAGCTATCATGTTGATGTACATTGTTTACTAGCTTACACAAATTACTCTATCGACACTCACTAGTATTTAGTACTTGTGTATTTCTTTACATATACCTAGTCTTGTACTAACATGTCTTTCATACTTTCATACTCTTGATTTGATTAGTTAGATGTGCTTATATTTTATAGTCTTTACATGTTTTATCTTTTTGCTTAGTGTATCTTGATGTGATTGCATTCTCGATTCCTATTTATTTCTGGTATGTGCCTTAGGATATTTGCCAATGTCCTTTACTTCTATTCATGTGAGTGTTTTTAGACATTTACCAATTTCCCTTGCCTATACTCTTCTATGTAATTATGGATTTTACACCAACTTGTTTGTTTAAATTGTATGTGTATGTGGCATTTTAACATGCCTTGTATGGTTGCTTTTTAGTTTAAGTGACATGTGCCCATGTCTGTTATTTGCTTAGCCCCTTCGCAACTCTTGTGTATTTCTTGTTTCTTGCCTTATGTGATTGTTGCTTGATTGATTTTGATTGTTTACAATGTCATGATCTAAATCATGCATTATATTTCTTCTTGGATGCTATGATGGGCATCATGCTCCATCCCTCCATGATAAGTAATAACTAATATTTCTAGTTCTACTTTAGTACATTACACATGCTTTTACATTTTTATATCTATCTAGGCACACCCATGTTGATCTAACAATATCTCAATAAAAACCATGTTATATTTTGAGATATCTTATTAATTCTCATTGCTATATCATATGTTTTGTAGCATAACACACTTGTAGGGCTCTTTCTTCTAAGGGTAGTCATTGTAGGGTCTCCACTCCTACCTCAAAAGAGGGGGAAATAAATAGGGGTTTTGTCATAGATATCAAAGCTCTTATCAATTAAAAAATCTAGTTTCAGAATACTCAAAATAGCAACTAGACATCAAACTAGTCAAAACAAACTAGATAGATAGTGAAAAATCCAAAATAGTCATCAAATTTAGCCCAAGATAATAGCACCGAGACTAGACTATAGCCCTGGTGGTACTACAATCCATTTCTAGTGCTCCTATCCAAATAGTATAAAAACTAAAATTTCTAATAGAAAGTTAAAAAGTAGGTTTAGCTACAGATTTGCACAGTCAAACTAGTTCAAAGTCAATAGCTTCAGTACACATTTTGCTTAGAGAAACTAGATATAGGGGGCATCATGTGTGGAATAATGGCTCTCACTTCTAGTTTTAGATACGACAATTGGTATAACTTATAAATTAGAATCCATATTCCAAACATCAATGATTGGGGGCAATGTGCATGACACATTTGTTTCTTTTCTTTCCTAGTTTAGCATTATCCAGACATTCTCAGTAGTTGCGTGCCTTATTCCATCTACAAGTGGTTAGCATCATTTTGGAGTGGCTTTCATATAATCCTACCCTCCATATTCTTAAGTTCTTTAGTTCCTGAGTGGCTTCCATATAAGCTAAATTCTTAGTTTCATAGTGGTTTTCATATGAGCCTAACCTCCATCTTTCAGAATGGCCACGAGTGGCCTAGATTCTAGCATAGATTTGTATATCTACACCAACATTATCAAATCATAGTACATTCATGGGCTTTAGTATCCATCTCATATGAATACATTTCATACTGATATTAGTGCATAAGCTTCACTTCATGGGGCGACGATGGAGCCAAAGGTCTAGCTAGCCTTTGTAATCTTGAGCCACCTATTTAGAAGGATTGGACATACATTACAAACATCGATCAACACACGTATGACCACCTAGCTTTAATTAGTAGGCAATGATGGATCTAAAGGGCTAGCCTTTTCATTCTTGAGCCACTTTCTAAAGAATTTATCACTTAGCTCTATTCGTGATATTACTCTTAGTACAACACCTTTTAGCATTATTTAGCATAATCCAGCATCATAACAAGTTTTGTATTAGTTTGCATACCTATTTAGGTGTATTCATTCTTTTTATCTTCCTTTCTCTCTCTTAACTAGATTTATACATTTTTATTTTAAATATAATGTATCTAGTAAGAATGGATCTACTCTTTTTTTTCTCTTACAGATTTACACTTCACAACATGCTCTCTCTATGCACACCCAACATCACATAGCTTTAGGAGCTTCACCCTTATAGGTAAGTTTAGGTACATTTTCTATTTTTCCTTGTATCTTAGTATTTTTTTTTAATACATCACTAGAATAAATGGGGATAAATGTAGTCATATAAAATGCAAAAATTAGTAACTTGATCATGGCTAATGACACCTAACCCATAGGTCCCTCTTGCTTTCTTTCATGACCATCTTAGGCTTGTTTTCACTAATTCCCAATCATCTGTAGCCTTCTAAACTTGATCTCAACTGAGCCAGGACCCTTTTTTCATAACCAATCCATCCCCTAGGTCATATCTGCTTAGGACAATAGCACTACACTAAGACTATAGCACCAATGCCACTCTTATCCACTTTCGACATTATTTTCCAAGTTTATTTTTTACCCGAAAAATCAATTCCTTCTATTTTCCCATCCTTATCCTTGTCAACCTACTGTGATAAAATTCAATCCATGACCAATAGATCCCTATAAAATATCATTCAAATATCATTTGAAAAGGGTTGGCAAATATCACAAAGTAAGCAAGAATTAAATCAAGACTACTCAAGCACATTTCTCTATTCTCTACATACAGCCTTCCAATACTATTTTTAGCTTATTTGAATCCTTACACTAGTCCCTAGTCACCTCAAGCACACCCAATTTAGCATTTATTTGCATTCTCATAACACAATTTTACTAAGCATTTTTAAAGGGAGAATTACATATGACTTGATCCCTCTTCAAAGTATTGGTATGTAGGTAATGTGTCCACACAAGGGGTGTAGATCCATGTCCAATGAATCTTACACACAATAACCCCCCCTTCTTATTCAAAATCTATTAAAGTACAATGAAATAAAGGGTTTTAAGAGAAAATCTAATCTATATGGAGCTATAAAAACTTTTGGCTATCAAAACTTTAGAGATAGGGTCATACAGCCCTGTCGAACAAAACCCATAAAGCTTGGATCCTTAAGACAATAGTACAGACAAATACTATAGCACCGGTGACACTCATGTTCACTTTTGATGCTCTTATCTAATTATAAAATAAAATTCAAAATATTATTTATGATAGTGTCATAGGCTTACATAGTGAATATTAGATCTTGTCTCAGTCAAATCATCATAGTTTAAGCTAAGTCTTATTTTCTCCCTCTTGTTACTATTTTTATAAAAGCTCTAATTACCAATAAATTTCATAAATTAGTAGCTTATTTTCCACATATTATTTAATAATTTATCAATCTATACCCTTTAACTAAATTATAAATAAAACACCTATTATTCCTAAAATTTTTAAATTAGATACATAAATCGATAAATCCACTAACCTTTACAACACAAGTTCAAAAAGAATAAGTATGGGTACCAAAGGATAATTAAGAGCAAAAACTATTGAAAATGCAAAAAGTAGAGTAGGAAAATATTTAAAATTAAAATTTAAAGAAAGCAATATTACAAAAAGATCAAACTAAAAAGGAACAACCACAAAAGGTAATGTTACAAAAAGATCAAGAACAAAAGTTTTAAAATCAAACTCAAGATAAACAAACAAGTATTCTAAAAAGAAGATTTATAACAAAAGAGTTTTCAAAGCTAGACATGCCTACAAAATCAAATGATATAAATATGATTTCTAAGGATCCAAACATCATATATATTTCATGCATATATGAACAAAAAAATTAAGTGCAATACTAAAAAGTCTATGCTTTCATCTAGAAATAAAGAAATTAATAACCATGCCAAGGCTACTACATCCACATCCAATAATAATGAACCATTAAATGGAGTAACTCTTTCCACATCCTCCATGGGAATAATTAATACTTTAACTCAATTATTGGTTTCAATGCCTACATGAACACAAGTGGTGATTTCATCTCTTTTGGTGGTTTCTCAAATCTCAAATCTTAGTACCAATGGGTCTACAGTGCAAAATTTTCTCTAAGCTATAAAAACTTTGGAAGCTAAGGTTATCAACATTTTACAAAATGATTTGAAATACACTTATGCTATTGATTCACAAGAAGTATCACATAACCTAATAGCATCTAGTATATATTTGCATCCTTGGCCAACTAGTTTTTCTACACCCAAGTTCACATTTTATGATGGCAAGGGTGATCATAAAGATCATATTCAATCTTTATATGTAGCATTCCTTGATTATGATTCAAATGATAAAACTTTGACCAAATTATTTCCAATGAGCCTAAAGCACTATGCTTTGAGATGGCTCTATGACTTACCAATCCAATTATTGACATTATTCAAACCCCTAGCAGATCAGTTTCTAGTATATTTCTCCATAAACATCATTGAAAAGATATCATATGAAAAATTGATAAGATCAAATCAGGAACCAATAAAACTATCAATGAATATATCTTGAGGTATTAAAAAAATTTAGCCAAAATGACAAATCTAATGGTAGATGAAGAGTTTCAAGACATCTTTAAGTAAATTTTGTTTGCCTTGTTACATGAGTCTATTATTTTCAATAAGTTCAAATATTTTGATGACTTATGTCATATTGTTCGAGAACAAAAAATGAAACTTATTTCCTTCACCAAGCTTAAGTATGTATAAAACACATTGAATACATATTCTACCAAGTTTAATATCAAACTAAGATACAAGGTAAAAAATACAAAACCTAAAAAGATAATGCAGTGTCACAACAACCTAATTGCCTCATCCTATCCAATGTGTATGCAATGAATTAGGATGAATATTCAACTTTCCCTACTTAGTTAATTCAAATCTCATAGAAGGTAATCTTACCAAAATAGTTCATTGCATAGCTATTTATATTGAGACATAACTAATTTGGATCCACTAAACCTAACCATGAGATATCTTACTACACAAGACCAAATGTGAGGGTTTCAAAGCCTCTGGGAAAATCATACTATGTAATAACCCTAGCTATGCCTACAATACATAAAATAAATCTATTCTAGTGCTTAATAAATCTTATGGCACAAAGGGGGATAGTTAAACAAATTAAAAAAATCAAAGAGAACTCTACTCAAGTCAATGTAGAGGCAAACTAAGTAAAGAGTAAAACATTCATCATATTACTTTATGAATATATATCTGCCAAATAAAAGAGTAAAAGTTAGGAATACTTAATTTGAATGAACATGTCATGCCTCAATATCTCCCTTGAACAATTATTTTTTTCAAGATATTGTTTTAGTTTTGTAAGCATCACATTATAAAAATCAACTTTAGGCTAAAAGACTTCTAATTTTCATCCAAGGCTTTCCCACAAGACAAGCTTATTTCTTTCCAAGGAAAAACCCTAAATAATGACTCCTCAAGTGTAGAAATGTTAGAATTTTGAGTTGTAATAATGCAAAAATAAATTTTTCTCTCTATTAGATTAAATTTAAGGTGGTATTTATATCCAAATATTGACCCTGAACCCTACCATAATTTTTTCCAACAAGATTGACTGACTCAATTTTTCTAGGTAGGAAAGGTAGCCATTAAATTTTGAACTAGGTTGGCCAGATCAATTTAATTGTGTAACTTGATCTCAATACCTAAAAAGATTGACTTAGCTGAAATAGTAGGAAAATGAATTAAAAGGGTGTTTTCTTAGTCAAGGGATATTTTGGAAGGTGAATTACTTAGAAGAGTGGATAAATAGGTTTTAATTACTTAAGGAATTAGATAAAAGTAACTTGTAGTGTTTTTAAATAATGATATAGGGAGAAAAATATTACAAAGCACCAAAGGTCTACCCACCCCTTTCTTAGTGTACCCTTTAAAGCATGTACTTAGAGAGATTAAGATTATATAGGTTCTTGCAAGAGAGAAAGTGTCAGTAAATGATAAAACTTAAAATATTATGTGTATGCATAATGCACCTAAGAGACAATTTACATGATTATCTAATTCTCCATCTTTTGTACTTAATAATCTTGTAGAGTGCCATCTCATATCTCTCCCTCCCTTATAGAGGTTGATATGATTCAACCTCTACCAGAATACATATTGTGACTATCACCAAGGCCCATGGCATTATACAAACTTATGTTATACCTTAAAATAAAAGATCCAATACTTTATGATAACCAATAGATTACCTTTGATGATCCTCTAAAGGAACTAGGTTCACAACCTGGTGACCATCAAAACCATAAGATTTTTAACAATCTATTACAAGATCATTCAAATAAAGACTCATAAGTGAAAATGTCATATCATGCACATCCTCCTCCACCACATTATGGGCACCCTTTAGATGGGATTATTGGAAATTATACATGTACAACACCTCCTATGGTTTAGAGATCCTCTATTTCCTTTGATGATAGTGAAATTGTAGATAATGACATAGATATTCATTCATTAATTATTCAAGCATACCTTGATCATCAACCTATACATCACATTATGATTGATAATGGTACTAATGATAATGTATATACCATGATGTTAACTACATATTTGGAATATACACATGATGATTTATACCCTTCAATCAAAATGGTTGGAGCATTTGATGGAGCATCACAACATGTTATTGGTGTTATTGACTTACCTTTATAGGTTGGTCTAGCACATGTGGTTACTACATTTTTAGTTATACCATACATTAGATTATTTGATATGTCATCAAGATTACCTTGGATACATAAAATCCATGCAATAGCTTACATAGTGCATGGGTGTATTAAATGCATTCATACCAATAGGGTATTCATAAATTTTGCTATTCCATATAAACATCTACTTGAACGAAAAAAAATTATTCCTAGACAACTAATTATCAAACATATTAAGGTTAATCATCTGTGAAAGGGTAAGAAATAAACAATTCCTTCTTAGGTAGCCTATACTTGAAATACCTTTAGACCAGAGATATATAGTGGATTACATGGAATCCTCATCTACTCCTAAACAAAATAACCATTTACATAAAGAACTAAACATGTTTAAATTATTGTTACTCCAAAGAAACCAAAGATCACTCAAAATGGGTTCCAAAAAACACTACTGCTACTACTAATTCATAACCACATACTCCTATGAGGCATATATAGTGTATTACTAACTCTCCAGATCTAGATATGATACTATGCATGCTCCTTGGAAATATCACAAGTATGATTCACCATATTATGAGTATATAACACCTTATGATCATCCCTTATATGGGATAATTGTCTAGCCCTTAATTTATAAAAAATTAAAAAAACAAAAAATATATATTCTAGAAAATACAAAAATATTTAAATAGTTCAAAACTATAAAAAATATTTAGCATTCCCATGTTTACTAAATCCTTGACACCTATGTTATTTTCTTCATGTTAGTAAATATCATATCATTTCATTTATATACACATACATGTTTCATGCATCTTTGATGTGATACATCCATACCATAGACACATGATATATACAAATATAGATGTTGGACCTCTTCACTACCTACATCATATAGTACATTTGGGGTACCTAATTCATTGGTCATGACTGATATAGGTTATATATCCTTTATGATCATTTCTACTTGATCATGTCTGAGTTTATAGAATAACACTTACACATGTCTATATCTATGCTCATATCTTTCACATTGTACTTGATATGTTATGTTACATGAATTTTTTTGCTAACACATATATGTAGGGTCTAGTATGATGTGCTTATGCTAGTTTTTTATACTTCATTTATTCATATTGTCACTTGCTTAAGTGTATTTCATTATTTTCTATTGTATTTATTATGAAATATTTGAATATATTACTTGTATGTTGGCCCCTATACCATTGTATGTTGTTTGGACATTTGAATATGTCATTATATGTTTATTGGACATTTGAATATGCCATTTCCTTTCTATTGTGAATTATTTAAACATTCCCCTTGTATGAGGTATCAATACACCACTCTTTGGCATTACATTAAGTGATCATGTATGTGCGCTTGATTATTTGTTGAACTTATATTATTAATCTCTAGATGTTGTCATGATACATATCATACATATTATAGCTTGATGTGATCACATGTGAGATTCATTGATATATCTACTTAGACATGTTACTCTTATATTATATATGATTCATACATAGATTATACAGTTACTTTATCCTTTTAAGGTAAGGTACCTACCAAATTATATTTCTCTCATCTCAAAATGGAGGACATATCAATGGGATCATGTCATAAAAGCATGACTTCAACATTTACACAGTTTCATGATTTTAAAGGGGGTATGTTATAAAAACATGACCTCCACACTTACTCAGTATCTCTAGATTTTATGTCACATTCTAATTTCTCACTAAGCCAATTTACCTGATTATCCATGGATTATTATGGTTATTAAATAAATTAATTACTATTTAATTAAGAAGTAAATGATATATTGTTAAGAGATAGATATATGTTGCTTAGGTTACATGATTAAATTGCTATGAATTATCTATATTTATAATTTTTACATTATGATCATGTTTTTAGTTTTATAAGAGTATTTTATGATATATATCACGATGTTATGGGCTAACAACCTTCTTATCATGAGTTAGATGAGGATATATCCATTCCTCAGAGCATAATGGAGGGAGACCATCACATCAGAAAGGATGGCATAGATAGAGATGTTGGGGGATGATAGAGGAACAACTATAACCCATGTACATACCATGATGATGGCACTCTTTATATGCATTATTTGAATTGTTAGCTTTAGTATGTCTTTGGTGTAATCTACATTTATATGATTGGTTATGTGTGTTAGTTTTGACCTAGTTCATTTTGATGCTTATGAGGTTCTAATTTTATATGATTGAGTTATGTTGTAGTACATTGATTGAGTGCATAAGGCTGCTTTTGATCATGTTGTATTATTAAATCCATGATTTTAGGTGATATTGCTTTAATACGTAAGTAAATCTATTGGATTAGTATTTATGTACTACTATCTATAGACTAATCAAAATGTCTTTGTAATGTTTCTAAACATTAGCTAGTTATTATAATGATATTCAAGGAATATCATTGTTGAGGCTTAATGCCATGATATATAAAAGATAACTAGAAGACATTAAAGATTGTTTGTATAGAGTGGTAATAATAACAAATACATTGTTATAATATCATTATGTTTGGCATTATTATAACAGTTTGTTTGACTGACTATGTCAAAATCTTGTTAAGAGTTTTTACTAGTCACTTGTTATTTGAAGTCATGTTGATGATTGATAAATGATGATTTTATAATTACCTAAACTATCCTATGAACTAACCTTAACTAAATAGGTTGAATGCATAGGTAATACTATATGAAGTTATGATTTTTTGGTTTGATATACTTATAGATTAACAATAATCATTGGCAATGATTTTGTATGTGGACTTTTTAAAGTAAAACATGGGCATGTTTAGGTCAAAAAACCATGCAATGATTAAAAGTTTAAAGTATTGTTTATTTTTTAATATTGAAGTGATTATGGCATTACTCTATTTTTCTCGACATGAGTTAACTGAGATTAGCAAATATATTTGCATAAAAATGTGGGTTTGCATGATGGGAACTGGAATAAACTATGAGTTTGATGCTACAATTATATGAAAAGAATGTATGGGATAAGTTGATAGAGAAATAATAATAAGAGGAGGTAGATACAAGGGCATGACATGGTGCAGTAGCGGAGAATAAAAAGTGAGCAGGAAAAAGGAAAGAAGAGACATTATGGTTCAAGAGACAACAAATTTGGAAGCTATTTCAAGGTTTGTATTAAAATTACATTGTTTGGTTATGCTTAATATAGTAAAAATATATGCATTTATCTTACTAGGGTTTGGGTAATGCATTAATAATTATATATCAATAATGTGATATCGATTTAGCCCTGTGAATGGATTAGCCATCCACATTTTAATCATAAAATATACTAAGAGGGGAGGTGAATCAGTATATTATATATCTTTTACTTAATCTAATTTATTTTATTTAACCACTTAATCATACATTCAAGATATGCAATAAAACTAAAACAATAACATGTGCCACATAAGAGAGAGAGAGAGAGACCTAAATTTTCCATAAAAACTCAAAGTGGGAAAAACCATGTAGAACAATCTCAAGTATATGAATGAGCACCAACTCAAATTATAAAGTTCACAAGCACCAACTTGCAAAAGCATTAACCCCTTGCAAATATTTGTGAGCACTAAATCATAGGAGCACCAACCCTTCTTGTGTATAAAACACAACTATCTCTCAATGTTGCTTACTCAACAAATGATAGAACTCTAAAATATCTTCTAATTTTCTCTCATCTTTTCTTATATAAAATAATTAAAAAACCATGTACTCTCTTGAATATAACAAATGACTTCTCAAGTCTTTATTTATAGTTTTTTAAATGACCTTTGGCATTCACCCTTTGTGTCCCTTCAATATTCATAGAAAATGGTGCAAAACTTGCATGACCCTTCGTATCCTTGCATTTGAAAATTTACATGGTAACCCTTCACAAGCAAATGCATCATTTCCTCTTTTGTCTTTATCTTGGTGAACTTTCAAATTTCTTAAGGTGACTCTTCATAGAAAATTTTGACATACCCTATTTTGTCTTCACTTAGTGACTCTTAGAATTCCTTAAGATGACTCTTCATGAGAAAATTCATCACATTACTCTTTTGTCTTTACCTCATGACTCTTTTACTTCTCCATGGGCCCTATGTTGACTTTTATGCAACCAAAAATATATTCATTAATATTAAATAAATATTAACACACATTAGCTAAGATATGAATATTAAAAACATCATTAAATGATATGGGGCCTTTATCACAAATGTTAGACCTTTAATATCAATGACAATATTTTTAACAATCTCCCCCTTTATCATTGATGGCAACTTAAAATTGAAACGGATTATATCTTAAAATTTTTACTGCACATGTCAACATGCACATACTACTATATAAAAAATATATAGTAACTCCCTCTTACTATAGTAATGTGTACCAATTCTTTGTACCTATTTTTTCACCTATACCTATACTTGTACTTATTTTTGTTCTTCTCCCCTTTTGACATCAATGGCAAAGAGCCTATCTTAGAGCTAACACTGAGCTCCCCTTCAACTGATGTTGATCCTCAATGGCAAGAAGTAAAAAAAATTACTCCCAACTTTTTCTGTAGATATTCAAATGTGTCTTTTGGTAGTGTCTTTATGAAAATATCTATAATTTGCTTTGTAGTATTGATTTATTCTATCTTAACCTATTGATTTGTAATCTGTTCTCTCAAGAAGTGATATCTAATAGAAATATGTTTTATTCTTGAATGCATCACTGGATTCTTTAAAATATTAATAGCACTTATGTTGTCACAAAAAATAAAAATAGGTTCATCATATTTTACCTCGATATCTTCCAAAAATTTTCTTCATCTAAATCACTTGAGTACAACACAATACCACTACAATATATTATGCTTCAGCTATAAAAAATGATATTGAATTCTATTTTTTTCTTAACCATGATACCAAGCTATCACAGAGGAAGAAAGATCCTCCACTTGTACTCTTTCTATCATCCAAGCAACCTACCCAATCTAAATCTATGTAAGTAACCAAAGTGAAATCTTTGTTTCTGGGATACCATAATTCATAATCCAATATCCCCTTGATATATCTAAATATTCTCTTCACCAACTAAGCATGACTATTTTTTGAAGCTAATTGATATCTTGCAACCATACCTACTACATGCATGATGACTAGCCTCAATACTATCAAATATAAAAGACTATCAATCATAGATCTATACAAAGATTAATCTATAATAGGTGAATTTTCATCTTTGTTCACCTTATTTCTTGTACTCATTAGTGTGACAACTAGTGCACAATCTTCAAAACCAAATTTTTTTAACATTTTTTTGGCATATTTACTTTGAGATATAAGAAAAAAAATTATCTGATTAAAATATTTTCAACCCTAAAAAAATGAAAAATATCCAAGCATAGACATCTCAAATTCTTTTTGCATTTTATCAAAAAATTATTGTCATCTTTTCAATATTTTCTCCAAAAATGATATCATCAACATATAACACTAATTAATTGATGTTTACCTTGTATTTTGATGTAAAGAATACTATCAAAAAATCTTCTCTTGAAACCTTGATCTTACAAGTACTTATCAAGTCTTGCATACCAAGATGTGGGAGCTTGTTTCAATCCATACAATGATTTTTTCAATCTGCATACATGGCTACTAATATTTGAGAGAATAAATCCCTCAAGCTGCTCAATGTAGACCTTTTCTTCTAGATTTTTGTTTAGAAAGCTAGATTTGACATCCATCTGAAACATTTTAAAAAATTTAAACACTGCATATGCAGTAAATATTCTAAAGCCTCTAGCCTTGCCATTGGTATAAAATTTTCTTTAAAATCTATTCACTCAATCTGAGTATATCCTTTACATACTAATCTTGTTTTATTCCTAGTCACTTCTCCATTTCTATTCAACTTATTTCTGTAAACACATTTTATTCTTATCACATTATGATCTTTTGATCTAGGCACTAATTCCTAAGTATCATTTTTTCTATTTGATTTAATTCTTAATTCATTACCTTAACCCAATGCTTATCATGTCTAGTTTCTGAAAAAGTTTTAGGCTAAATTTTGGATAACAAATAGAAATTAACTTGCTCAGATTCACTTACCATTATTTTTCTAGTGTAAATTTCTTCATTTATGTTCTCAATAATGTCACTTTTATTATGATTTCTCTAGACATATTTGGATGGGTTTTTGGTATCCATTTTCTCCTTCTTCTCATATTCATTTGATTCTTCAAAATCTTCCTCTTCAATGATTTTAGGAATGTCTATTGGATCACTGATTCTTTGTGCTCTATCTTCTTTTATCTTGACACTTGCACTTTCAACTATTTTTTTGGTTCTTTTATTATAAAATTTATAAGATTTACTTTTACAAGAATAACCAAGAAATATACCTTCATTTGCTCTAGATTCAAACTTAACTAGTTTTTTGCCAGTTCTCTTTATGAAGCATCTATTGTCGAAAACTCTAAAATAATCAATTATAGCTAGTTTATCTTTTCATAACTCATAAAGATTCTTGTCATTATTTACTTTTAATAATTCTCTATTCTAAATATGCACTACTATACCAACTACCTCTCTCTAATATTTATCTAGTGTCTTAGATTCATTTAGCATTGTCCTTATCATCTCTTAAACTATTTTATTTCTTTATTTAACTACTCTATTTTAATATAGAGTTCTAGATACTGAATAATATCTCTTTATTCCATGGTCTTTATAAAATACAATAAACTAATCTAACATGAATTATCCTCCTTGATCTGATCTTAGGCAATTAATCTTCAAACCATTTTCATTCTTAACTAATACTTTGAATGCTTTGAAATGTTTGAAAGCTTCTAATTTTTTTTTTTAAATTATTACCTAAATCATACATGAAAAATAATAAATAAGCAACATGAAATATTTCACTTTTAGTACTTTAAGTTCTCATAGGTCCACACAAATCAGTGTAAACAAGCTCTAACATCTGAGTGGTCGAGTATTTTTTTGTTTTGAACCACCTTTTGGCATGTTTTCCATGCTGACAATGTTCATAAAATGTGTTGGATGACTTTATAATCTTTGCAAGATTTCTAACTACTTATTTCTTACTGATGTCGATAAGATTGTCAAAATTTATATGTCTTATTCTCCTGTGCCATAGCCATCTTTCTTCAATTTGACTCAAATAACATCTTTGACCTTTGATGTCTGATAACATATATAAATTATTATATGTTCTCTAAGCATCTGCAATCAACACATCTAAATCTTTTCTCATAATTTTACAACCTTCTATATTAAACTTTAGTGTGTGTTGTGGATCACACATTTGACTTACATTCAAAAGATTATGCTTAAGACCTTCTACATACAAAACATTTTCAATTTTAGTTATATCATTATCCAAACTTAGTGTACCTTTTTTAGTAACTTTAGCAATAGTATTATCTCTAAATTTCACTGTGCCACCTTTGACCTTCTTCAAGGTTACAAAATTGATCTTCTCTCTTGTCATGTGCCTGAAACATCCACTGTTAATTAATCATGTCTTTTTTCATTTCATGCATGCAAAACTATCTATACTAACATAGATATTTTAGCTTATTTATTCTACCATGAACCTGTCTGAACTTTTTTCTTGATTAATGGAGCCTTAAAACTTTGGTCCTTCTTGACTAACTCAAATATGCTTCTACAGTATCAAGCTATGTGTTTGAATTTATTGCACTTGTAACATATTATGGCCTCTTTATTAAAGCATGATAGAGGAGCAAAAGAGTTATAGCTTTTGCTTGACTCTGCATAAGTTTCCTTTTTATTTTTAAAAATTATTAGCTTTTTTGTAACATTATATTTTTGTATGACCATATCCATTACAATAAAAATAGTAACAATAAAAATAGGACCTATTTGTGTATCTCTGACCTTATTGTATTTTGTAGCTTTGTTCTTTCTAGCCTTCTTTGTTTGAGATGTCCTTTGTATTCTTAACTTCTTTTCTTTTTATTTCTTCTTTTATAAGAGCTTCAGCATAGTTATTTTCCTTTCATGTGTTAACTTTATCTATGAAAATAGTGACCTACCCTTTCTCTTTTTTAAATCCGATACCTATCTTATCTGACATTGATATTTGACTTTTTAATATCTTATTCAACATATTAATGTTATTCTCAAATTTTGAATCATTGGATGCTCTATCATTGATTGCTTTATTTATTTTATCAAGATCTATTTTTAAAGAAGCAATTTTAATAGCATACCTTTCATATTCTTCACTAACTTTTTGTAACTATGTCGTTAGATATTTTTCATTCTTCTTGGCTTTTTTAAGGTGTGTTTATAGATCTTTAAATTTTTTTTAACTCATTTTCATTTTTCTCAATCTAGAGCTTCAATCTTCAATTCTTCTTCTCAAGACATTTTAACTCTTCTAAGGCAGAAATGAGCTCTCCTTCCAAATTCACTTGGCTTCATCTTGTTCTTCTTCTTGATCATCTATACTTTTGCTTATGGAGGCATCTTCATGTATGACCATGAATATAATATCTTCTTCTTCTGAAGCACTGACTCCACTATCTTTAGCTGAGCTAAGATCTTCAAAATACAAACTCTTCTTAAATTCTTTCTTGAATTTTCTTTTGAAATTCTTGAGTGTAGACTTTCCTTCTTCATTGTCACCATTACCCTTACCTGGGCACTTAACTACAAAATATCCAATCTTTCCATAATTAAAACATTCAAAAAGTAATTTTTTTTAATATTTACCTATCTTTTTTGGGCTTACAAATGAATAAAGATCTATTTTCATCTTCATCATCGCTAGAACTGTCACTTGATTCTTGAATCTTAGCCTTCTCTTTTTTTGATGTCTTAAAAGTAACTTTTCTCTTTGAGAGTTTCTCTTGTTCAGTCTGCATTTCATATACCGTAAGAATACCATGTAGCTCATCCATCTTTAGCTTAGATAAATTCTTTATCTTTTTAATTTTCAAAACTTTTGCATCATATCTCAATGGTAGAGATCTCAAAACTTTTTGTACTATGATTGATTCTTCTAACTTTTTTTTAAGACCTTAAATCTAATTAACTATTTGATCAACTATCAAAAGATAACTTGCTATATTTTATTCCTTTTCTATTTTCAAACTCTCAAACTATCTTTTGAAAGTTTGAAGCTTAGCTTGTTGAAACTTTCTATCACCTTTATAAATATTCTCAAGCTTTACCCAAGTTTCATGAGTAGATTTACATTGCATAACTTTAACAAATTTTGATTCACATAAAACATATAAAATAGCATTTAAAGCTTTAGCATTATTTTCACTTGACTTCTTTTTTTTTAAAGTAGTTACAAGTGTTTGTGGCTCTTCATATTCCTCCACCACTACTTGCCAAATGTTGAATTCAAGAGCCATCAAATAATTTTTCATCCTTATGCTCCAAAAAGCATAATTTGTCCCATCAAATAAAGTTGCCTTATTTGTAAAAAAAACTTTCATGTGATCCAGCTATCATGTTTTCTTTGATCTACCTTCAAGTTGTAAAACTTTTTTAAAAAGGAACTTGCTCTAATACCAATTATTAATCATGAAATATACTGCAAGGAGGGGTGAATCAGTATATTATATACTTTTTACTTAATCTAATTTTTTTTAACCACTTAATCACATATTCAAGATATGTAATAAAACTAAAATAATAACATGCACCACATAAGAGAGAGAGAGAGAGAGAGAGAGAGAGAGAGAGAAAGACCATATTTTTATTTGAAAACCCAAAGGGATAAAAACCATGGAGAATAATCTCAAGTATATAAATGAACACCAACTCAAATTATAAAGTTTGCAAGCACCAACTTGTAGGATCACCAACCCCTTTACCGAGCACCAACATAGAAACTATTTATGAGCACCAACCCCTCTTTTGTATAAAATACAACTATCTTTCAATGTTTCTTACTCAATAAATGATAGAACTCTATAATATCTCTTACTTTCCTCTCTTTTTGTATTATATAAAATAATTACAAAACTATGTACTCTCTTGCATCTAATAAATGGCTTTTCAAACCTTTATTTATAGCTTTCCAAATGACCTTTGGCGTTCATCTTTTGTGTCCCTTCAATCCTCATGGAAAATGACACCAAACTTACATGACCCTTTGTATCCTTGCATTTAAAAAGTCACATGGTGACCTTTCATAAGTAAATGCATCATTTCCCCTTTTGTCTTTATCTTGGTGACCTTTCAAATTTTTTAAGGTGACTCTTCATGAAAAAATATGCCATATCCTCTTTTATCTTTACTTGGTGACTCTTAAAATTTTTACAGATGACTCTTCATGGGAAAATGCATCTCCATTCCTCTTTTGTCTTTACCGCATGACTCTTTGACTTCTCCATGGGCCCTCTTTTGAATTTTATGCAATCAAAAATATATTCGTTAATATTAAATAAATATTAACATACATTAGCCAAAATATGAATATTAAAAATATCATTAAATGTTATGGGGCCTTTATCATAAATGCTAGACCTTTCACATCAATGAGGATATTTTCAACACCATAAACCTAAATCATTATCTCTAAATTCTTTAAGTCTAATGAACAAGAGTGGGTGTAGTAAATATGGTAAGATACGCTTTTTGTTTGTGCGTCCACTATAGGTTAAAGCTATGGAAACATGAGTTATATAGTCAGGTTATTATATATATAGTTCTATTTTTACTTTATTTCATTTAGAGAAACCCTTAGGTCTATATAAGGCAGACTGTGTACATTTGTAATGTCTTGATATAGTGTGGGAATATATATGAAAATCGTGAGTTTATAATATAATCAAGCTAAGGATGTATTATGGAAAACCTAAGATCTATTTAATGTAATGGACTGTTGTTATATTTATAATTTCCCATGATATAAAATATATTTGTTTAATTTGTTTTTAGGATGAAATGAATGATGATTCAGGTTGTTGTATGGAAAATTATATGTATATAAATATTTTGTATAAACTTTCCAGTTTGGTATTTAAATGGAATATTTTTATGAGGAGGTTGCGTAACCATTTGAGTGTGCAAGTAGTATATATTTTCTATCAAAAAATATTAATCATAAAAGAGATATATACTAAGGATTTTCTTGGGCATACACATATATACAATCGTTATAGAGATTATATTATGTCTATGTGTTTTGGAAATTGGTTAAAGACATTTTATAGTGGATAACCATTAACATATTCTTTATAACTCTAATAGTGGTATTCGACTTGGTTTAAATCTTAGTTGGCAAGTTTGAACCTTAAGAAATGAGCATAAATTTATAAGTTTATTTTGCTTAGCTAAATAAAAAGAAATCATTATATTGACTATGTGTTGGAATTGATTATTATTATTTATTTTAATTATGAGTTTTGATAGTTAGTTTAGGGACATGGGTGTCAAAATGAATGCAAACAGTAAATCTGTTATCAACCCAAATTAGGGGAAATTAGAGAAAATGAATTTGAATAGTTTTCTATTAATTAATGGATTTCAAACTTCAAGTTAATAAAATGGAAATGAAAATAGGGTTAGCATATATGATTTATTATATATTCATTTTCATTAAATAATTTTAAAGATTGGCTATTAGATTGATGTTCAAACTGTAAGAGATCCAAATGGAAAATAGATATTGAAAAGCACCATAGTGTGTATATTATGCTCTAAAATTTTGGAAAACGAACACCTTGGGCATAATGAACTCACTATTAGCTATAATAGTACAAAAATTATATATATATATATGGCAGTTACATGTGAATTGTATATGTCTTATATGAAATTTGATATATACATTGATCATATATATGTTATAACCAATTTGAAAGGAATAAATTACATATACACATATATGGAATATATTTGTAAATGTGAAAGGTATGTTTAGATTTATGGTATTATCTATGATCATAAATTAAGCTAGTTAACCACGTTATGTGATATACCATATCTATAAGCATACAACTCAATAAATGGGCAAATAGTGATATAAAAGTTTGAATATTGTTTATTATGAGAAGTGAAACTAATTATGAATGGTTAGTTGCAATTTATGAAGTATATACATAGAATTAAATTATGATGGCTTGTCATAAATGGTATTTAGAAACATGCAGTCTAGCATAAAATATACTTAATTGGTATAAGATACACTTATTTATGTTTATTATTTATGCATTAAATAATATAGTATAGATTCATTACATATAATTGATGGACTAAATGTATGTACTTGATTTTTTATGTAATTAGCATGTTTAATACCTATTGATGGGAAGTAATCCATATGAATCTATTAGTTATATTTTATATCAACAAAATATCACATTGTTGGTACTAAATAAGTAGTGAGATGGACTTCACTAGCTTACTTAGCATCACTAATGCCAAATAAAGATAATCCAATCAAGTGGTGTGTATAAATTTGACTGATCTTAGAGATCATTAATTATTTAAAAACTTTAGCCAAAGTAATGTTTAGTTAAACATTGTTATTTCATATGTATGATTTATATGTTTATGCAATATCATGTTGGAATGTATCTTATTTATGGTACACATCAAGTATTAGACATCTTATAGCATACATGTACTAACTTGTATCTCTAGATTCTCACACCATCACTATATACCCATCCATGAAGGGAGGGCCATTCCCTTTTTGGCGAGTTGTGAGAGGGATCAATGGTCTATGGTTGATGTGAAAAATCACTCGAATGATGCTCTCCCTCCCCATAATATTACTTCATTAGAGACTACACTTGTGATTACCATAGATACTAGATTTTGTGAGACTCATGCTCCATGGAGCCTTGCATCTAGTATTGTTTTTATTATTAAAATATTATTCCTGATGAAAATATAATTATTTACTCATATATATATATATATATATATATATATATATATATATATATATTGATAACAATGGCTATAATATTGTAATAGCCATGGCTGAAATTATGTAATTGCTTTCTAAAAAATATATAGTTATGTTTTGTTTCTTATGATGCTAGTGATCAATAATTGATAGATGTTACATGTTTATTTTATGGTTAACATATTTAGTGTGTTATACTTGGGTCACTGATTAGATTCTCATTGTGAAATCTAATGTAAGAATACATGAAATTATTATTTTTTAAATATGTTATTATAATAAATCCTAGTAAGGACATTACATTTTAGTGGGGCCATGTCATAAAAACATGACCTACACACTTCCACAATCTCTAATATAATTACATGATTCAGATATACAACATAGTCAAAATCCTATACATTGAATTTTTACAAGATTTGAAGCATATATTTTCATATTTGTGACACATATAATTTAGTTTGAGACATATTAGAGGTGAATATGCCATGCTAGTGAACCAAAAATTATAGATTTGTCAATTATATCTCCAAATTACTATCACCAAAAAACACCATTTTACACTAAGAAGTATTGTTATAGAATTCATTTGTCTTTAATAGTTTCTTATCTTTATATGTTAAATTGATTAAATCATTCAACCTTACCATATTTATAGGTTGGGTTGATTAAATCACCCAACCTCACCAGATTTATAGGATGAGTTGATTAAATCACTCACCCTCACTAGATTATATATTCACACTTGAGTTATGTGATTGAGATTTAGTGATCTCAATAGTCATTTCATAACTCATCCTTACACTATATTGGGGGAATAATACATTCCAATATCCCTCTTCAAATCTCTAAGGTTTAGGTCTGAACCTCTCTTAGCTCTAATGCTTCATAAGGAAGAATCTTTACCAAGTAAAATACAAAGGGCTAAAATGGTTACAATGACACACAGACGTACTCCTTCCTTCCTCTCTTTCTTTTCAAGAATTTCAATTATTTCAAATTTTAGATTATTACACTAATTTACATTGTAACATGTTATTTCTAATAGGTCATACACCAGCAAAACACTCAAATTGGGTTCAAGTAAAGGCAAGATGCATTATATGCACCCAAGTGTGCATTTCTTTCTTTTAACCTAAGAATTTCATCCTTACACATTACTAGATTAAATGGATAGGAGGAAATGTAGATACTAAAACTAAATATTTATAACATCTCAATCTTGTATATTTTACAAATACAAATCAAGGCTCTACCCTTCATTTATGGACCTTTCCACTACCAAAAAACTCATATTCACCATCTTGCTATGCCTAAATAATTATCTTATAGTTTGAACCTTATAATTTTGATGACCCAAATCACCTATACACTAAATAAAGCTTAAAACTTGATGTATATCCTTCACTGTTAGTTACAGATTTATAGCTATTTTATAGATTTTTAGACACTATCGACTACTTAAGGACACTAGCATCAACACTAGTGTCTAGATCCTTATCCAATGTCCAACCTTCAAAAGTCATAAAAATTAAAAATTATACGCACTTAAATTCTTTCAATTAAATTAACATCATTAATTATTCTTATTAGTCAACACTAATTTTTCTATCTAATTTATCCCCTCTAATCCCATCCTAAAATCACCCCCTTCTAATCATTTATCTAATATATCCCCCATCAATATTCCTTCACTAACTATAGTCTTGTCTTACTTCTTCAATAATTCCCCTAATCATCTATTATCTTATCTTAATCCCCACTTATCTATTATTTGGGAATTTTAAATTCTCATGACTGATCTATACTAGCCTACCCTTAGGCTCTTTTACACCCTTGGTCCCTAATCATCCACTAATCCCTATATAATCTTCTATCTAAGCTTCATTAATCCCTAAGAGGATTTTAGAATTAGAGGATTCTATAATCCTCTCTATTCTCACCCTTCCTCTCTATAAGCCTCTACATCTTGTGGCTTTCAAGGAATTTTTAATTCCTTTTAATCCTTCCCTCCACATTTTATTTAAACAACCCAATCCTCCATGGAAACTAAATTGAATTCACATACCATATCCATGCTAAAGGAGAAATCAATAGAGGAAGCCATAACATCTCCATGCCAATTTAATCCATCATCAAAATCCATGATCAAGTAATCATAATGTCAAAATTATGACTCTAATGTAATCTCAATCCAATCCTCTTGTTTTTGATCTATTTAATCTTGGTTTGGAGCAATTAGCTTTAGGATTAAAGTATTGGTTTGAATGGTGCATTCATGTAGTTGCATTTGATCTTAATGGCTCTAGATCTTACTTAGGTGGTTTGATGTTTTGAGTAGATTTAGATTAATTACATGATCTCAAATCGATATTGCTCAAAAATTTTACTACATTTTGGTGACCACAATGGGAGATTACTTTCAATTTAACATTTTTTCTTGCTAGAAGTGTTTTTGAAAATTTGTAGGATTGATTGGTAGAAGAAAAGTACCATATTTTTGAAATTTTACGAAAACAAGTGAAACTTGTGGCATTGCTCTGGTATTCATGATATTTCAATCACGATTTTGTCTTGAAAGTTATGGTTTTGTGTTAATTGTCCAGCCTAATTGCTAATAGTTTGTTTGATTTTGATAAGTTTTTACCCATATGCAATACTATAACTCGCAAGTTGTTATTTTGCAGCAAAAGTTTCAATTTTACATACCAATTTACGATATTGCATCTAACCCCTAATGGTTAATAGTTTTTTACTATGACAGGTTTTAGGCAGCTTGTAAAATTCCAACTTTGTGACTCATGATATTGCTCTGCAAGTCATGATATCACCATACACAGTCATGATATTTTGATTTTTTTCAAATTTTCTAAAGCTTATGTATTAAATTCTTACCTACAAGTTTAATATTGACACTTTTCTATTTTGCAGGGGGACTAGTTATCACATAAACCAATATAACCCTTTTAGAACCTTGTTTAAGTGGGTTTAGGTCTTAATGTATGTATTTTATTAAGCACATCTTTGAAAAGGGGTTTTCTACATATATATGCAACCTTCTATTGTGATTAGTTGTGTGCAGTCAACAAGAAGCATCAAAGGGAAGTGATTTACAAGATAAACATCATAATCTTAACCTTTTTCCTATCCTCGATAAAATCGTTAATCCTGTAGTCATGATATTGACCCAAGAATAGAAATATTGCATATTCATTAGTGATATTATGATTTGGTGATTTTGAGATTAATTTAACTACTATTTATTATCTTTAACTGCTAAACACAAGGTTTAAAGTCATTTTGATAAGGAAAAATACCTTTTTCTATGTTATGAACTACGTGGGTTATCAATTTTGATGAAAAAATCTTGTCTTGGTATAAAGTTTTGATACATAATCTGCCATAACGTTATCTGTGCATAATCCTTAATCATTTATATCCAATAAAGATTAATCTATATCATCAAAGTGTCTATTTTGGTCAAAAATCAAAATTTTGAAGTTTTATGCTTTATCGTAATATCACTAGTTTAAAAATCATGATTTTACCCTAAGAGTCATAATATTGCACCAACAGTCACTATTTTATAGTCTAACCATCATGGTTAATTGCTTGTGGAAAAATATCAACTCATGAATTACGATATTGCACTGGTAGTTGTGATATTGTAGTATGAAGTTATGATTTTGCACTAATTTTGACCTTTAAAATTGTCCATTTTGAGTGCATTTTTAGAATCATTTTTAGTGAATTTTGAGTCATTTTGGGCCTCTTGCAAGGCCTAAATTGCCTTTGGCATCGAAGGTTCCACCCCTCTACCATACCCTATACCACGACAAGGAGTGCACCTAAGGTGTTGCCCCTGAACCCTACAAGGGGCTCTACCCCTTAACCCCCTAAGGGGCACTACTTCTTTACCTTATTGGGGGATGCCACCCCCAAACCCCTATATTGTGGCCCACTCACCCCAAAGAATTTATAGAGACAAATCATGATTTTTTTAGGGTGTTTGTTTTTAAGGCCTATTTGACTAACATTTTGTTTATTATAGGGGTGAATCTAGAAGCTATTCTATCTTGCTAACATCTTCTTTTACAGGTCATATTTTGGTCATAGCATCTTGTCTTGTAGGTTTCTCCTCAAGATTATCAATTAAACTACTAATCATTTTGTCCTATAGATTGCCTCTTTAAAAGTGCCAATCAAACTACTAATCATTTTCTTGTAAGCCACCTATCAAAGGCCGCTTTTGGGTATTTTGAAAATCATTTTTTGAATCATCTTAATCATTTTTTCTTACATATTATATAAATCTCATTAATCATTTTTGTCTTTTAGATTTTTACATCTTATATATATAACAAACAGACAAATTAAGATGTGATATATATATATATATATAATCACTTTTTATTTGTCTGTTTGTTATATATATATATATATATATAACAAACAGATAAATAAAAAGTGATTATATATATATAATCACTTTTTATTTGTCTGTTTGTTATATATATATATATATATATATATATATATATATATATATATATATATATATATATATATATATATATATATATTACATCATAATTTAATCAGTTAATTAATCACTTTTTGTTTGTCTGTTTGTTATCCAAGGGATATGTTCTCCTCCTTACATCCTTATGGCGATTTTTGGAGGATCAAAAACCACTCACAAACCCTCTTGGTTGTTTTTCTAGGGGTAACATGATGTGGAATTGATACCCACGTACTTCTCATAGTCCTGGGGAGATAATGACCATAGATTTCACCATTATGCACTAATCCACACTCCATGTTCAGATGGAGTATAAATATCAAAGACAATTGTTTTTTAAAATAGTGTCAAAATGTTTAGGAAGGTCATGATAAAGGAGATTGAAAGGGGTCAAAACATGAATGTGGAAGCGTAGGGGGTTTTAGATCTAGAGATATCCCTATAGATCATGAAACAAAAGGTCATTACATCATCATCATATTTGTATAAGAAATGTTACACTGTGTAATTCTTAGGTGCATATATATTTCCCCTTCAGGAGGGTGTCTTGTAATGATTTGGAAAGGTGTAGTCCTCAATAAGGTCTACTAAAAATAAATGTGAGTTTAAAGATACTTACCTTACTTACCTATATGGAGGAATGAAGCCTATTAAGACCCTGTGTAACCTATAAATAGAAGACAAAATTCAAATGTGACTTTTATATAAGAATGAAATTAGGATATATAATTAGAACAATAAGAGAATATGTACCATATGTGAAAGGATAATCATACTACCTAGACCTTATTCTCAGGACATTGAACCTAGTGTGAAGCTATGTGTACGTGCAAAACCATAAAATTGTGCTACAAAAGAGAGAAATATCATTTAAATGTTGATGATAAAACATTGATTTTTAATATCTATAAAAATAATATATATGTCCATAAGAATAAATGCAAATGTGGGACATTATTCCAAAAAAGGAAAACTTTTGAAATACAATGGTGAGTTTGGGGCCCAATATATTCAAAAACTTACCAAAAATAATTCATTTGTGCCATTTGCATTGAAGGAGATTTTTGAGCTATGGTTTACTAGTGACCATTTCAAGCATGAAAGTAGTCATTGGAGAGAAGATGATGCAAGGATGATGAATGTGCCAGCAAGAGCCGCAATTGGGCACAATCATGTTTTATTTTTATAATTTTTCAATTTTTACCCTAATTTCATAAATTTGTTCAAAAATGAGCTAAAAGCTAGTCAATTTTTTAAAAAAAAATTGCTTGGTGAACACCATGGGGGAGGGTATATTAGAAATTTACTATATTTTTTAGGATTTATATGGTTTATGATGGATTTTGGGAGGGTTTTTTGGAACCCATGGGTGGCTATCAAAACCATCACTCGGGTTATAGAACTATCCCCTGTTGTAGGTGGTGATTGGGTTTAAAAATTCCATAGGGTGGTTACAGTGTTGCCACTATTGGACAGTTGTGTAATCACCCAAGGTGGTACATTCCCACCTTGAAGTAGTTTCATAATTGTTTTAGGGTGCTTTTGAAACTACCTCTAACATATAGGGTTAGTTTTGAAAGTGTAAAAGAAATCTAATATTTTTGACTTGTTTGGATTATGAGATAGGTTTTCTTAGTTGAGTGACTGATGTCAAATATCTTTGTTTATTGCATGGGGCTTATATATAATTGAGAAAATCCCAATCAGGAGTGGATCCCTTGAGTTTTATCACTTTTAATGGCTGATGAGTTAGCCTTGCTTGATCGAGTGGGGATTATTTGAATTACAGAGGCATGGATCACCCCTTCCTCCAATCAATTACTATATAACCTAATCACATATTGGGACCCAAACTAGAACACCTTCATATTCCCTCAGGCTATGGGAGAATTTATAATCACTCTTGTGGATGTATACTAGATTACTATTCTTCCTACAATTGAGCATTTAGTGTCTATTCGTGATGTTAATAGTCAACGCAAGGCTCATGGCTAGGCAGAGCATTTTATAGATGTTAATGCGCCTAACTTGGATGAGAGGTGTGGCATGAGGGATTTTTAGGTGGATATATCAGCACTCCCCACCCTAAGGCAGGCCATCATTGGTATTCTTGCCTCTCGATTAGTGGGGGATAATGGTACTAATAGGATTTTGTATAGTTGGTTACCAATCATTCAACATATAAAGGAGAGAGGAGTAGGTTATGCTTGGGGCCAAGAGGTGCTAGCATGGACCTATAGGGACCTATATCAAGTGGCTTCCCTAGGAAATCTCTCCAACATCCACTTGACTATGATTATGGGTTAGGTTTATGAGAGGATGATTCCCCATTAGAGGGGAATACCAATCGGGGCACCAGGAGACATCAAGGCTACTAGGTGGGTAGATGTGGTGCCTTTTCATGATTTGCCCTAGACTATGGGATCTTTGATAGTGGCTAATTTGATTTCCCCAACCTACCAATGGTTTGGAAATGAGATAATGAGGGATCCTAGCTTACGGAAACCACAAGAGCTACACAGGTTTGAGATAGATTATTGCAGGTCAAGGTGTATCTTGTGGATCGACTCCCTCAATAGTTTGGTATGCCCTATGTGCGAAACATCTTTATCCCTATATATGTGTACAGGATGACCCATGAGATGAAATTTCTCAATCTAGGGTAAATTGCATGACATCTACTAATGAGGGGAATACCCATCACCCAACTAGTTCCATAGGCAACTAGAGGAGGAAGAAGGTAAGTTGGAGTAGTTTAAAAATAGTAGATGGTTCCACCATTACCACCACCACTACAAGGTCCTGCACAATAGTAGAAGTTAGGAGGAGGAGAGGATGAGGGTGAGGGTGAGGGCCTAGTTCATGTTGAGATGGAGGAGGATTTGGACATCAATGAGGGGGAGGCCACAGATGATGACTCCAATCCTAAGTGTCAAGAGGGAGATCCAAGTAAATTATTATTTTTTTCATTCATGATTATATCTCATGTTTTGATTTTCTCCTAATAATTTGTATGCCTTTATATATGTTGTATCTTACTCATGTTAGCTATATCTAATATATCTTATGTGACTTGTGATTTCAGATACTATGGGTATGTGGAGGAGGATGATCAAGGATACCCTAATTAATTTATTCCAATTGAGCACTAGCTAAACACAAGATTAGCTATTGGTGGATCATGGGCTTCCTATAAGGATTGGGCATCACACTAATGTATTATACCAGCATACCTTACCTCAACTATGCTAATGGGATTGAGGATAGAGAATAGTACCCTTTTGGGCAAGATGAGGAGAAAAGAGGCCTTGGGGAATACCATGATGAGGGGAGGAGGTGGTAGAGCCTCTAGTCACAAGACCAGGTAGACATATTCAAAGGGAGGATTGGGTATGACCCACCCTCTTAGCCACATACTGATAGAGGGTGGAGGAATGACAAGAGAGGAGATGAGTAGGAGGCTTTATCATAGGGACAACCCTATTCATTCCCCACTACTTTGGCACCCTCTCAAAGGAGGATAGATTTTTGAGATTTGTTTTACAGATTATTTTGGTCACATTGATGTATATCTAATTATTTTTGTGATGCCTTAAAGCACATTGGCCCTCAATAGAGGTGTTTGTATTATACATTTTTATTGTATAAACTTGATAACTCACATGGTGTGTGTGTGTGTGTGTGTGTGTGTGTGTGTGTGTGTGTGTGTGTGTGTGTGTGTGTGTGTGTGTGTGTGTGTGTGTGTGTGTGTGTGTGTGTGTGTGTGTGTGTGTGTGTGTGTGTGTGTGTGTGCATGTGTGTGTGTGTGTGTGTGTGTGTGTGTGTGTGTGTGCATGCGTGCGTGCATGTGTGCGTGCGTGCGTGTGTGTGTGTGTGTGTGTGTGTGTGATATGGATATTTTTCTGCCATGTCTCTTATCAATCATTATGTGATGTTATTTCATTAATTTTATATCAGCTTTTTAGTTTATGCACTTTAGAGGATTAGTCATGTGAATATATATATATATATATATACATATGTATGTATTTTGCTTTTTATTTTTGATGTGCTATAGGGGAAATGATTGTGTATATGGAAATAGAATGTATGCAAATGTTTTAATTATGATAGATGTTCATATGTGACTATGACTACGCTAATATTTACTTTTGCAGGTGATTGCTTAATTTCTTTGTTCACATAATACGTTACTTCTAATTTGTAGTGAGGAATGTAAAGATGGAAATAGAATAAATGTGCAGTGAATCATGACTCAAATTTTCATAGGATAGAGGAAGATGACCTCATCCTTATGAGTAAAGGGGGATGTGTACTTCTTACAAAGCCTATAGATACTAACTTTATGGGATTCATCTAGAGGGAACTTGCTTTGATAGATTTGGTGAGTTAGAAAAGGTTACCTTCTTTAAACACAAACATATAGACAAGACTCTCTGAAGAAATTTTTTTCTAGACACTCTTCTCTATTTTAACATTACTTTTGTGTTTATCCTATATTTGTCTATGGGATACCCTAGACCTAGTCTCATGTGACCAGGAAGACACATGGGCTCATCACCAAAGGCTAGATGTAGACAAGTGAGGGAATCTCCCCTCAATGCCAACCCCACATAGCTAGTAAGATGTTAGGTCTTAATAATGAAGGTTAAAAAAGGGTGAGATCTGCATGATTTTAACTTTTGTATTTGAATAAGCTTTCAACTTTCATAGGAGTATATATATATACTCTTTCTTTTCTCTCTCTTTTTTTTTTAAGAATTTTACCCCTAAACCTTGGTCTCATGAAACTATTAGGATGCAAGGGATCATCACTAAGGGCCAAGTTAGGCAAATAGAGTCACTTATATTTGAGCATACTAATGTTTTATTTTTCAAAGGCACCATAAATATGGACTCTATCATAAGTAAGTTTCTAGACTCTAATGTAGGCTAGCATTTTTCTAAGATGTGCAAGAATATGTAGGGAATGAGGCAAACTCTGCTCATAATAATTAGGATAAAGACCAATGTAATATACTAATTTTGAGGTGGTGAAGGACTATGAGAATAAGGTGAATATCATGTGCTACATTTCAAAAATATTTTTATTGTGTAAATTGACCAACTAAATAATCACAAAATAATGTTTTTACTATGCTAGTGGACATGTAACATATGTAAATACAATGTAGGTAAAATGGGGTGGTACCCAAGAATTATATATATAAATGTTTTAGATGCAAAGATTTTATAGACACATCGAACTCTTTATGCTCCAAAGTGCATAATTGATAGGTTCTATTTTTTAAATATTTGGTTACTAAGAAGGGGCCTTGCCAATTAGTTTTGAATTTCCTACCTTCTCCTTTCTTTTTTTCGACATGACTATCAAGTCTAATTACAAGGTCTCCAACATAAATTGGGCACTTGTAGGCATAATTATGGAACTCATAATACTACTAGTGAGACACGACTGATGTTGGTTACCTAACCTTAGTGTCTTGTGGTGCAGGGACAAGATCCTTTGAAAATTCAATCACTCATTCACCATGACCCCTTTTCGGTGCAAGAAACCTCTTAATATGGTCTTGTATCGTATAGAACTAGTGATAGGACATGACTGATTTCATATTTTCTAATACTAGGTTAAAACATGCATGTGATGGCTTATCAAGATGCAATCCTATATTATTTTCTCCTATGATAGGAGGAGGGTATCTTATTTTCATAACATTTAGGAAATCATGAGGATTAAATTTGACTTCAATGGTTCCTATCATTATGGTATGAACCCTCTCCTTGAGTATGGGCATACCCGATGGAATAAAAGGGTTTTGTAGAGGTGATCAGAGATCAATAGGGTAAATCAAGCAGTCATCTAGATATACGTGATGAAGTATTAGGTGACACTGATGGTAGTGATAGGAGTAAAGGGAAGCTCCATAATTCTCCAATATCTCTACCATGTGAATGTATAAGATGTGAGGCAACCCTCCTTAAGGCTCTTAGCCTTAGGAATCAAGAATATGATGGGTCCACCCCTTACATGGGGAAAATAGGAGGTTTTAAGGATGTGTGGGTGTCTTAGTCTCATATAGTGGCAGAAGGAAGGGAAGAACTTCTATGGATATAAAAGGTTATCTCCTAATCTCCAGATTGATGTAGGTGATAGCTTCTAAAAAATTGAAAGATTATTTATTTGACTCCTTTTTAAAGTTGGAAGAATACCAGCATAGTTGGGCTCCTGCTTAGGTATGGTGAGTACGCCAATGTAATTAGGGTATTGCTTCAATAGAAGAGGCTTAGGTGTGTAGTTGTGAAATTTACAATATTGTGGATAGGGAATGGGTAACATTATTTTCATCATTGTTATGTGTGTTAAATCTTTCATTAATTTGATGAGTGACTTGTCAAGGCCTTTTTCTTATATGATGGGGATGAGGGGTCCTTCTTTGGGGGCATATGGGTAATTATCAGTTTTAATGTTGATTTATACTTTACCCACTTCCACAATTTATACCCTCTATTTAGGTATAACGATGACTAGAGGGGGAGTGGTTTGACCAATTATCGATGGGCTCAGAGAATGATAAGAAATGGGACCTGGCATGGGTCATTATAAAATAACTGACATTTTTATGTGAAGGAAACCTGATGGTTTTTGGACTCTAAAATTTTGATAAGGTCCCATCATAGCATGATCAATAAACATACTTTGAAGTGGTTCGACAATGACAAGTGTAGAGTATGGTTTGGGGTGTGTCCTTGTACAGTTGAGTGTCAGGTAACCATGCTGAAAGTTGTTATGATGGTTGTTATGGGGAGGGGTTTCTTTATCTTTGGATACTTCCACCATGCAAAGCATAGGCAAGTAATCCAACCCCTTTTGGGATTGTGGCCCTAAGTTTTAAAAAAGTTGTAAATTCCACCCCTTATAGATCAAATGGAAGAACTAGATGAATGTATTTCTCCATAAGGTTGATAATTTTTATAATAAATAGGGAGGCAATTGGGGCTTCAATGGTTAGCTTTATGTTGTGGATCTCTTTGGTCATTGTTATGTCTTTTTCACCTAATTTATCTTTTAAAATGGCTTGGGGGACCTCCTTTCTTCAATATGACCACTATAGGTTTTGGGGCTTCAGTGATCTCAACCAACTACAGGGGTTTCATAACCCCATTGGTGGGTAAGTGATAATCAATGTACAGTTCTAGTTATTTTTGCATGGTAGCATGTAACATGTGAAAGCATTTGGGATCTCCTTGGGCAACAAAAACCTTCCCTAGGTGTAAGAATCATTTTTTTTGAAATAGGGTAGAAGAAATACCTTTCTCCAGTGTATCCAAGGGCATCTCAAGATCATATTGTAATCAGTGTCCTTATCTATGACATAGAATTTTGTCAAGACTGTCTTGGGACCTAGCATGATTGGGATCATAATGGTTCTTATGGAAGTGGACTTGAATATGTCATAGCCACAAAGGGTATTATGTGTAGTAAAATAATTGGTTTCCCCATAACTAAGTTTTTCTAAGAAGGAAAAGGGGACAATGTTGACCATTGCTCCACCATTGACCATTGCTATTTTTAGATAATTATTATAGATCTATACTTATAGAAATAAGGCTAAATCCCCCCTTCTAGCTAGCTCAAATTTAGGTGGGAGAATTCATAAGTTAAATAAGTAACCAACATCACATGGTCCCTGACTAGACGGGAACATGTCCAAATCAATGTGGTTGATTTAGGATTATGGTGGGGGAGTGACACTAGACAAATGTTGCATTCCTAGGGTATCTAGTAAGGTCGATTGGTAGGAGAGAAAGTTCTTAAGTAGATATAGAAAAAAATATGAGAGAATGTCTTGGTCAAATCGAAGATCAAGCTGTAGTTACCTATGGGTTTAGGAATGGATTTAGTTTCTAGGATATTTGAAGGATAGATAATCGTGGGTTGGTATTCCCTAGTATGAATAACAATGTTTTCTTCCTCTTTGACTTCCAATTCCACTACTCCTATCATCTGAGTTTTTCATTGAATTCCTAGTTGAGGGGCCACATCGGTGTTTGGCACCCCATAAGTGGAGGCTTTGGCATAATGATTACCCATTGCCATAGATTGGTTGTGTTGAATAGGGTATCTTGATAGGTTATTCTATTATTGACCCTAAGCAAGGTGCATTTGGTGGTTAGGGAAAGGATTATGATAAATTTGTAAGTTTTGGTTTTGGGGAGTGATAGGACTACTTGGAAGGGTTTGGATGTTTGCACACACTCCTCTTAATAACATGTCTATGAACATCTACCTTTAATCTTGGAGTGTTCGGCCCTAATTTTGGCTTAGTAATTTTTAGGAATAACAGGTGTGGAGAGGCATGGTGTGGAATACCATGGCATGGAATACCATGATGCATGAGTCCATAGCATGGAAGGACCAAGACTCATGGAATAAATGTGCATGTTAAATGGAAAACCTAAGAATGAAGGACTCAGAACTTAGCGAAAGACTTGGGGAGTGCACAAAAAGTAGAGAATGGTTATGGAGTGATTTTTATGGATAGAAGAGAATAAATCAAGCATGAATCTAGCATTGGCCTATGAAAAAATAGGCATTTGATAATGATGATATAGCACTAAAGAGAGAATATAGGGGTAAAAAGGCTCGGGTCCTTAGGAACATAATATAAATGGATGCCATGACTCAAATCTATTGATAATCATTGGTGAGTCACCTTAAGTGTATTTATTTTATAACTACTTGATCAGGGAAAACCAAGTATAAATACCCCTATGGTGTACTTAGAAATATTGTTTTTTAGTTGGATGTTATTGATAGAGTTTATATGAGTTAGTTACATTGTAACTCTGAAACTGTGTATTATTTAGAGATCACTTATAAATATGATGAATGAATGTTGTGTTGACTTAATACTATTTTTTAGCTGACTATGGAGTTAACGTTGTTAGTTATCATTTATGTTATTATTCAGCTAACTGAGTTAAGGTTCATAGTTATCATTTATGCCATATTTTTATTTTTGATCATTGAGCAATGAACATGCACTAAGTTAGATATGGATTGTAGAATGAGTTCAGTATTATGTATGTGTTTGAGTGCCCCTATCTAAGTAATTGGAAAAGCACACCCTCATGTGATAAAACCAATGGGAACCAATCCCTTATTACATTATTTAGGTGAGTGCATGAGAACTTCTTTTTGAATGAAATGCCAACATGTTATCACATTGGATTCTTATCACTTGGGCATGCACCTAAGGAAAGTTATGCCTATGTAAAGGAAAAGGATCCCAACATTTTAGTTCCATTGTTGGGACCTATATCACTTTCCTACATGATGGTAGAAGATGATCAAATGATTGTCTTTGGAGAATATTGAGCAATGGGTTACTAGCTTAGAGGATAATTTTTTAGTACTGTTTCTTCAACTAATAATCTCTACATGCATGTGGGTAGAACAAAATTTATACGACTCACTATATGAGATGTTCTTTGTATAGGTGCATATTCACCTTCATGTTTGATTTGTGGCATATGCACAAGACAGGTCAAGGAACTATGGACATAAGATATCTTTTTCACTAGAGTGTTAGTTGACTTTAGCATAGTTGGAAGTGCCTTGGATGCATGATATTGAGGTTTGGTGGTGTATAACTTTGAATATTCATGTCTTGGAATATGTAGTCTTAACAATTTTTATTTAGAGGAAGCCTAGTTTCACTTATTTTAAGAACCATGTGGTAGATATCTTAGACATTGTCTGCTATAGGTTAAGAATCTTTTTATAGATTATGAACTTGAAAGTTTCTCTATGGATGGTTGAACTCTCTCTCATATGACCAGTGCAGTTGGTGTGGAAAAGGATGGGAACTTTTGAAGTAAATTTGTTGGTTCAGTATGGTATCCAGTCAATAAGAATTATGGAAGCACAAATATGACGAGGATTAGTGAAGGGTTATGAGTGGAATCAATCTAGGGAGGGGATAGGATGACTCAAAAAGTGTTTTAAGGGTTTATAAGGAAGTAAAAGAGCATAAAGAGGACTATCTAGCCATAGGATTACACTTGATGCTAGCACAAGTATGCATGGGAGAATCAAGTTAGGTAGTGGTGATTGATGAACCCAATTTAGATAGGCCTAGATCCCCACCCACAACACATTCTCATGCTCTTGAGTTAGATGACATCTTTGTCTGTAACTAGGATATAAATAGTGTAGAATAAAAAATTGAACTTATGTGAGATACATGTGTAGACCAAGTTTTGGATAGTAGTTTATTGGCCATTTCTTTTTCTCTACGACATAATTCTATGGCCCAATTTGAAATTCCTGGTGGACCAAATATAACTAGTGGGCAAAGTACCAACTTGACTATAGTTAATTAGCCTACCTCAGCACCTAACATATCAAGTGCTTTTATTATTACAAGAGGCACAGGAGGTAGAACCAATGGTGGTTCGGCTAAAGGAATTGAAGGAGGCATAGAAGGCAGTGGTAGACCTCCCCCACAAAGTCTAGGAAGGATAGGAAGTGTTTCTCAATAGACTCATTACAAGCTCCTCAACTTCCCACTATGTATTATGAGATGACACTCCACTTTCTAGAATATCAGGGTGTGGATAATGTTGTAGAACATGTTCACAAGTTTGAACTTATTTGGTGAGTGTAGGACATCACCTCTTCTGAATGTAAGATAATATAGTTTTTCACCACTCTTCTGGATCACACACACAAGTGGTGCTATAAGTTTGATCCACATTAGGCTATGGTGAAATATGATCAAATAAAGGCAACATTCCTCTAGGAATTTGATATCCTAGAGTTTGAATAGTAGATTATAGCTTCCCTGAAGGATATAAATCAAGAAATCACTGAGAGCATGCATGATTATGATGCACATTTCAAGACACTTATCTCTAATCTCTCTTTTGAGATAAACTCCACTCAACACACACAGTGGTTTGTAGGAGGTTTATTTCTCCCATTTAGATGCACCTTGTCATAAAAAAATTTCACCAACCTGCATGAGGATTTGAAATCTGCCCTTCATGCCAAAGCTATTGGAAGCATTGACAGAGGGATTGTAGACACCTAATCTGGCCACAATTGGATTTCAACTAGACTTCAGATTGATTCTTACCAATTATTGTAAATTAAGCCTGAGAATCACTAAATATCCCAAATTTGCTTGTGCATCATTCATCAAAGCTCAGCCCTATTTAGGATACTAGCCCATATGCAACAATAACCTCTCATGAATTCATCCATAATCACCTTATGACATAACAACTATCAATTTAGCCTATGGACCCATCAAGCAGGGCACTTGATCAAATCTTGAAAGAGCTAAAATGTTAATCAAAATTAATTAATAAATTAAACTAGATTAAATGCTTAGTTAAATTATCCATTTGTAATTAATGAATATCTAAAAATAGAAATTGCAAAAATCAAAATATCAAAGCCTTTCATCATTATCTTTATGAGTTGTCAAGATCTTTCAAAATATCATAAAATATTTAATTTGACATCCATGCCTAGTAATTACAAATCATAATTACTTGGAAACTATTAACTCAACTGGAGTTAGCCTCAACTCACCTAGGGTTATTTTGAACCCATTCCATGTTTAAACTCAACTTTAACTCACCTTGGGTGAGAGTTAATTATTAAGGTTGTAAATACAAGGCCATACACATTCACTTCAAAGCTTGGATATTGTAGAGTTATTATGCAGGATTTGATTCATAAGGCTCATGCAAGTAATGTTACCATGTTCAAATATTAAGCCAATAAATTAAAGCCAAGGTGCTAAGGAGAGAAAGAGCTAAGCAAGCTTCATTGTCAAAGACTTTTTGATGCACAAACCAAGTAAGCCATTCAACAAACCATTTGGAGCTCCAAGGAAGGTAAAAGAGTTGTGTCTTTTATATTTTTATTATGCTTTCATTTAGTTTTTTTACCTAAGCTATCCCTAGTGTCTACGCTAGAGGTGTTAGGATTTTAGTTTGTTCATTTCATTTATTTTATGAGACTAACACAAGACTAACCTCTCTTCTATTTCAATCTTTGTTCACATGTTGGCATGCCTAGTAGGACCCAAGCATCCCATATAACCAAGGAGATCAATATGTTAATTTTAGTTTTTTCTAATAAATGCATAAAAATCTTAAAGTTTCAAGTTTTTAGTACATTTTTTATGTTTTTCTATTGTAAGAAACTCATAGGTTGTAGGGATCGAGGTCAACTTTTAGTTGCAAGTCATAGGGATCAATGCCAATTTTATAGCTTAACATCAATTCAGTAAATCAATCACGATCTCTATGTGGAAAATAGAACATGATAAAAATATAACTAGCATGATTTTTTCTTTATCTTTTTGTCTTCATTATATGTTTAAAGAACCTGCATATTATTTGTTTAACCATTTTCTTGTAGGATCTAGTGAGGTGTTTTGGTTTTTGAGCTCATTTTGTTAACCATTTTTGTGTCAAAAATAACCTATGTTTTTGAAGGAAACATTGACGATCATCCATATCAATGTCGATTCTTGTAATCAACATCGACCCCTATGTGGATTGATAATGATCTATCTCTGAAATAGAAAATAGAAAACCTGAGAGCTAATTTTGAAATGGTGTTTTCTCATTTGACTTTGAGCTTCTAAGCAGTAAAACTCTCTAATAAATTATAAGTCCTAAGGTGAAAAAAGAAAAGTTTGAACATGATTAAATATTACACACATTGTCTTTAGTGCTTAAAATGAACATTCTTCTTTTTATGACTTAGTTGTTCTTGAAGTTGTTTTTGCAATTTTTTTAAATAACAAATGCCAAGGGGATGAAACTTCACTACACACTTCAGTTTGGTGATTAAAATGAACTCTCACATTAGATAAATACTCATAAGAGTTTCATTTTCATGTTTATTTGTTGAAGTTATTTGTTCTTATCAAAATGAGTGATGCCTATATGCACGCCCCACCATCCCCTATAGGGAACTCAGGTGACCAAAAATGCTCATTCTCTATCTTTATTGCTTTGGTCCAAAAGAATGAAAATAAAGTTGCTAAGTCCCTCCCGAAATCCATATGGATTGGGTAACCCCAAAATGACTATAAAGTATTTTCACTTGTCTTTATGTTCATGTATTTTTGGCTTGTGAGTGTGAGTTCATCACCTGCTCATGGGTTCTCTAAGGAATCATTGACCCAAAAATTCATCTCTCAACGTCATTTTCACCCCCACTCTATGGTGAAACATATAACTTGAGGGTGACCCACTAGGACACTTGTTTTGAGAGGTTATTACAAGCTTTGTTAGTGGTACTCAACCTTGAAATGTAGGGGCAACTAGAAAATCACACTACACTAAGCAATTGACAGATGTAGCGGTTGTGAAAAGGAAATGACCTTTTCACAACAAGCTAGTTGATGCAGATCCAAATGATGTAATTTCATCTCTAGTGTCATCCACACTTGGGACCATCTATAAATGAGCAAAAAAGATAGGTTAGAACAACCCGACTTATTGTGAACATACTATTGATGTAGGGTGAGTAGCCAAAAGTTCCATGTCATAGTACAAATTTTTGAGAGAAGAGGGGGCCTAAAAACCTACTTTTCATGCACTTTTACTTTTTGGATTAATAATTAAAATCCTCTCAAGAGAAAATATATAGATATAATTTGACAGTACTATGCAACCTTGTCAGTTTTAGGATTTAGGACGTTATACTTAGGTGTTTTTTTTTTTTTTTTAATCCTTTCTTTCATGGTTTTGAGTCTAAACTATTTGTCTATCATACCACATCAGAACAAGTCTTGTTAGGGCATTACTCTTTTATTTGAGGAGGCATTATGCCATCCATATTATATCATACCTTTGCCTTATTCTTTAGACAAAATTTTATGTATGTGTCATTTTATTGAAACAGGAGTCATTACACTGCCCAATTCATTTTGAGTATTGTGCCTTAGAGTATTGAAATAAAATCATTTATCATAATTTTAGAGAGTGATAACATCATTATACTGCTTAAACTATTTCAAAGAATTATTTCCTTATTTCCAAATTCTAATTTCAAAACCAAAGTTGCATAAAGCCTTTTAGATCTATACCTAGTGTTGTTATGCTATTTAGTCTTGTCTAGCTTGTTGTCTATTTTAACAAGCTTAGTTTCCTAAATTGAGTTCAAAATTATCTTTGAAAAGTTCAATATCAAACATTGATTAATTTTTGCCTATGTCTTATTTCATTTGGCCTAAGCATCGATCTTTCTCTTTTAGGTTATGTAACTAAGTTAATTCTTTATTCAATTTGAAAACTATTTTTTGTGCCTAGATTTGGGGGAAGTAATGTCTTCCATATGCCTATTGTTTCATGTATTTTGCCAAATGACGAAGTTCATATTTAAACTTGAATGCCTATTTTATGATAATTTTTTTCAAATTTCTTAAATTAACTCTCATGCCTTTTAGACCTTATTTTGTTTGAAGTCTAGCATTTGTGGCTTTTCCAAAATACCTAGCAATACCTGCTTTGAGCCTAACTTTTGTGAATTTTCCAAAAGACCTATCAACTTTTGTTTTCTTTAGATTATACTTGTTTGAAATAATTTTATCCCTAATATTGCTAGTTTGGTTTTCATTCATCCATCTGACCTTTTTTTGTAAGATATTTGATGTTATATATTTGATGATAGACTGTTTTAGACCAAGTTTTAGTAAAGACCATTTTAGAGATATAACTCCATCCTTACACCAAGTTAGACCATATTCGAACCACTTGTCCTTTGGATCTTATTTTTTATAATTTGTATAACTCTAGGCCTTTTATGCGAAACATTCATAAATGACTTGAATATGTCTTGTTACACTCATAGTGGAGCCATGTATAATTCAAGTTATGATAATGTGATTGCATATGATGACTTTGTTCAAGACCCCTAAGGTGATGATGTTGTTTGTGACATGGATCCTTATCCTCCTTACAATACTCAATTTAGAGAACAAAGCCAAGATCCTCAAACACAATATTCATTTATGCCTTATTTGGGCCAATTAATGTACCAATTTTACCCTTTCAATGCTAATGGTACCTGATCCCCTACACATACCATTAACCCTCCTTCAGATTATGCAAGCAATCAAGCTCCATAGCATCCAAGGATTACCATTATAGGCCCTCATCATTTATCTTGTGATAACAACCAAGATTCACAATGCCCAACCATTACCATTATAGGACCTCATCTTTTGGCTCACAATAGCAACCAAGCTTCACAACAACCTATCATTACCATTCTAGGCCCTTATAGGTATGGTAACTCATTCACCAAACAAAGTTGTGCAATTAAGACTAGATGAGTCACAGCCACCGTCCTAGACCAATAACTAATCAATCCATTTCCAACCATCCCCCACTTTAGAAAACTGATGCTAGTCTTCGATCCACAATAGATCCAACCATTACCTCTCCAATAGATCCAATCATTTAAATACCATAATATGCTCAAAACTAGTATTTTATAACTACTTATAAACCAAGGCCAAGAGAACCAACCAATTCATGATGTTTTTGTTGCAACACCCATTTGTGACAAGTCAACCTATGAAAAACCCCCTTTTGACCCTTTACCTATTATCAAGGAGTCTCACTCTAAAAAACTATTATTTTTTGAGTTACTTTATAATGATTATAATTTCCTTATGAAAATCATTATCTCGACCATTGTCCTATTTTTCAAGAGCCTCCCTTGATAAGCCAATCTATGTGGATTTGTCTCTTGACCAATTTTACCTTGTTGAGGAGTCTCACTTTGACAAACCAATCTCTATGGAGCCCATTATGCCATCACATACCATTAATTGTTCAAAACTATACATTAAATAAGACGTCATTATAGTAACATCCACACTAGATGAAGATTCAAAATTAGAATCAAGTTCTAATTTTGAATCGAAAATAGATTTAGTATCAGAAGTAGAATCAATGCCATTCCCTACATCAGATTCATATTCCCTTGAGTCAGATTTAGCTTCTAAATTAGAATATGTTTGTGGTTGTTACAACACTTGTTACACATGTCTTACAAATCAATTTGAATACATCTGTGATATTTTCATAGTTTTTTAGGATGATTACTTTAGCATCGACACAAGTTCTCCTAGTATCTTCTATGAGTATTATGATACCTCTTTCCATTCCATTATCATTCTAAATGTCATATCACCACCCAACTTAACAATTATATTGGCATTCCACCTCCCACAAGTGTCAATTGGGACTAATAAAAATTTTAGATATAGATTATAAAGATGGTTAGATCAATCATTAGTCATGAAATCCAAGAAAAAAGCATAAAGAACTAATAATCTAGGCCAACCTATTCAATGGGGTGTACAAATCATAATTAAGAGCAAATGAAAGAAAGAAAACACAAGTTAACTTCCCAAGAGCTTCCCATCACCTTAATGCGGCTCAAAACATGTTTTTCCCCTTGATTTGATGCTCAAGTCTTCAACAATGATGCAAGGCCAAGCTCCTCCACCATCTCAAAAACACCAACTAAACTAGGCTCATGATATGAAAATCAATGTCATACCTATTCGAAGTTATCTTATTGCAAATTAAGTATAATAAACATCACTCACAAATGAGATGTGAAGAGAATTCTACATAATAAGTTTACATAAATAAAGTTTAAGCAAAGTGGTCTTGACCGTACTATTTATAGATTTTTCAAATTAATCAGGATCAACCATGACCATCCATCTCAAGATCAAGATGTGTGGCCATGAATTAATTCAATTATGTAAATAATATCTATAAATATTCTCATAAATATATGGGAGGAAGGGGCATCAAAGAGGCATGGGAAGCCATAATCTTGATATTTGTTGCATTTATAGCTAATGGATGCTACCTCATTAATCATGTCATTTGAAGATGCAATTAATAGAAATCAATTTCTAATAAAGAATTATTCAATAAATTACATGGAATTTTTACTTAAGCTCCTACTTTGGTTTAACTTACCTAAGATTAATCAAAATTAGTGCAATTTTTTGAAAAGTGGTGCACTTCATTAAGTAAACTGGTCAAAAAAGTCATATTACTAGATCATAATTTGACATGAGAGGAATTAAAAGGTGATGTTAGTTGCATATAGACCATTATCCCATTTAGAATGTTGTCAAAATAAAATAACACATGCATATATCTTGTACTTCTAAATTAGAAGAAAAGAGTGATCCAGATCACCAAAATGTGTTTCATCATTTTGAATCGAAATGACTTAATCAAAGTTAATAATAACATAAAATTCATTGCCCCATTTAGGGATACATTACCCTAAATTGGTTTGTATATGACAAACTCAAACCATTTAGTGCATTTTTAGTGATTTTGGCCTAAATTGTGCATTTTAGTGTATGTCAAGTAAGATTGACAATTTCAACAAAATGGTGTTAGGAACTAAATATATACATTTTGCCCCTATTTGAGAAGGTATAGAGAGATATTTAGGCGAAGTAACATATTTTAAAATAAAAGAGTTGTCAAGAATAAATTGGAAATGAACCATGATGCCCCCTTGAGAGGACATATGGGGATGAAATAGAAGGATGGACTCTTGAAAAGAGAGAGAAAGTGAGATGAACTCGTGGAATAGATTAAATCTAGATGAGTTAATGATTACACATTGATTCTATCAGTGATCAAAATATAATTAGAATATAATGGGCCACAAGGATGAGGGTAAGGGGAAGGATACAGTCCAAAAATATAAGCAACACACTTTGAACACACCTAAAGCTAGGGTGCAACTGCACGTTTATAGAATAATCATCTTGAGACAAGTTACACACTAAAATATTTCTAAAATGAGGGAAAAAGTCCACAGATTTTGAAATTAGAAGAAAAGGATAAACATGTCTCTAAAGAGAGGAAATAATAATGTGATTCAGTAGAGTGAATTTGAAAATGTGATAAATAATTTTGCCCTAGTAGGGCTAATTTTGATCACTGATAAAAAATGGTTTACCCCTAAAGGGCTTATTTATATTTATAACTAGTTGAAATATTGTGCCCCTATAGGTAAAATTAGCAAGCAATAGTTCAAGGATATAACCTATTGCATAGATTAAATATGAGTGGGCAGAAACATAGATGTAATGGTTGAATGGTTATATCAACCATAAAAATTTAGGCATTCAAGGATGCATAAAGTGATGAAAGAGATTAAAATAAAAATGAAGGCGGTCAAGCTGACCTGAGATACATCACAAATCCAAACACTGCCTACATAGTGTAGATGAACCTCAAGCCAATGTAGTTCACCCAGAAGTGGGAGAGAATGGAATGAGGGATGAAGAAAATTGACTAGTGTTAGATTAGACTCATGATGTATGCCAAGAGATGCACATATAGCATAGGGTCAAGTGCGATATAATCCATTCAAACATAGTTTTGTTGGTGTTCTTGAGAGTTGGTCATCAGAGCTACATTAATCTTTAAGACTTGGAACCAAAGCATAAAGTGCTTGTTATAGCAAAAGGAAATTATGAATCATAAGTATGAGTAACCTATAATGACATTAGATTTCAATTGTGTTGAGCCAGTTCAAATGTGAATGTTTATAACTAATGATAATGATAAAATATTACCAAAACTAGAGTTACAACCATTCACATTTAAATAAAATACAAAGACAGAAAAACAAAATACATAAATGAACCTAACTCAAAATCAAGATATGAAGAATCATGACTTAAGCAGGAACAAGAATGTAGAAAAATAAAATAAGAACATCTTAACAATATGGGATAAAGATATGAATAATCCAAATCTATGTGGACCATCAAGACGTACTTGGAAAACAAATCAAAAGAACAAGACCAAACAAGAACTCAAAAGATCAAACCAACACACAAATAAAAAACAAATTATTTAACAAATGTTTTTGGAATTTTCTAAGTATCTCAACTTGATTGAGGATTAAGATACATAGAATGGTCCAACTCACAAAATAGTAAGGATATTTTAAAGAGTGCTCATGAAATGGTGAGAGTGCACCAACTTAAAATTCTCTCGAGACAATGAGAGCATTTAAAAATAGAGGACTAAGGTGACCTCAACATGAATTGAGCACAACCTACGTAATCCCACTAGGACCTCAAGTCATATTAGTTTCACCAACATAAAAGGTGATGAAAACCCAACCAGGCCACAACAAGTTTGAAAATGATAAGGTAAATGATAATAGTAATGACTAGGTGATGTAGCAATGCATGATAAAAAGGCATTGTACCTGATTTGCCTATAGGCAGTTATAATTAGGAAACATCATAATTCTAATTTTTTTAAAGGTGGTTATAATTAGGAGTACCAAATGCAATACTGATTTGCCCATATCCAGTTATAATTAGCAATACTAGATAAGATGATAGATGAAAAATAACTTGTCATATTAACTATCACACGACTTTCATAGACTGTCATTCAACACAACATTCTTAAATTATTTGAAATTAGATCAGAATCCCCTCACAAAAAAGTATGAGAAGAACCAAAGGAACCTAGATCAAAATGGGGTAAACAAGATGGCTAAAAACAAGCCTTGGTTAATAGCAAAGACATGGTATAATAAAAATAGTATAAAATGTGGTATAAATAAAGTGATAAAATGACACTTAGCTATAATGACAACAAAGTTACCCCTAAGTGATAATTGGCTCAGTTTTCTCACAAAACAGTGAGAGTGTGGCTTAGTTTGCTTGTAAAATGGTGAGAGCATTGCTTAGGTTGCTCACAAAATGGTGAGATCATTCAAACTTAACAAATGCTCACAAAGTGGTGAGAGCATTGTGAAGGTGACTGAGCTGACCTCAATAGAAATTGAACAATGCCTACATAGTCCCAAAGGACCTCAAGTCAATGTATTTCAAATAGAGGAATAAATGGGACACAATGGTATAAAATGTCTAAAATGAAATGGTCTATAGATTTGCCCCCAAGAGATAAAACAAGGAAAATGGAAGGGTAAATGGCAAGTGAAAAATGGTTATGTTGCTCCTATTGACGTGGAGATGCTTGTCCTAGTCAACATATGAGATAACTAGAATAATCAATCATACAAATTGCTAGCCAACACCTCATTTGAGTAGCTACTTTATTAATAACTTGTAGTAAATCTATACTTCAATAATGTTGTTACGATCTTCATTGGTCATTGATTATACTTCCCTTAGACATTGAGACAAGATATCTTTATGGCTTCTATAAAGGTAAGTGAAGCCAAAAATGGTAGATAGTGTTAGGCATGGGATAAATGGCTAATGAAAATATGGATGATAATGGAATGTATAATGGATGGGAAACAAATGAAGATCGAGACTTTTAGGCACACATAATGTTGTTTATTATGGATTTAACATAATTTTGGTTAAGGCAAGGCTGAAGACTTCTAAAGATGCTCTTGATAAGACCACCAAATTATTTTATTGTTAGTCTTGGCAGTAGCTACCATCTGATTATATTATAGACTAGAAGCTATAATGATTTGATCTTGAATAATGTCTTCATGAAGAAGTGAATAAGTATTGTGCTCAGTTATTGGTGCCTTGAAGAGGTTTTCACCAATGAGTTCATCTTGATTATCTCATAGTGCCTCTAAGAAGGTTTTATGAATAGATTTTAACATTAGAATTTTTTTTTCTTTTAGTGCTTTCAAAAATCATTCACTAAAATATGTTGAGTTCAGACTTTGGTCATCCCTTAGTGCCTCTGAAAGGTTTCACAAGGAAATTATTCTTCTTCTAGATGAATTAATTCATGGTCCCCCTAATATTCTATACTTGACATGTCACCATGGATGCATTTCAACAAAGTGTGATTTAGTCAGTCCCAATTGACACTTGCAAGAGGTGTAAGGTCAATATAATGGCTATGTTGGGTGGGGGTAATGGAATGATGAAAGGTAGCACAATCATCATAGAAAATACTAGGATAGTTTGTGCCAATGCTGAAGTAATCATCCTTAAAAAATGTAGAAGGATCACAAATATATTTAAATTGATTTGCAAGGCAATTATAACCAATGTTGTAACAACCACGAATGTACTCTGATTTTGGCACTGAGTTTGAGTCAAGGGACTCTAAATATAATGTTGAGATTGATAGTGATTCTGCTTCTAATGTTAAATTTAATGTCAGTTCAGAAAGGGACCCTGACTCTAATATGGATTATTCATTTGATGTGGTTGTTTCTATAATAATGTTTTGTTGAATGTTAAATTTCAAATAAATAATAGCCTGTAATGGCATAATGGGCTCTATAAAAATTGATTCATCTAAAAAAAGTTCAACATAGATTGGTTGGTCTACGTGAAGCCCCTCGAAGAGAGATAACTGCTCAAGGGATGACTGGATAGAATCTTGTCTGTCAAAAGGAGACTCTTCAATGAGTGGAAAAAGATCAAGGGACAACTCTATAGAGACTGGCTTGTCAAGGAGATGGGGCTCTTTAAAAATAGGTAAAACATGAATAGGTGATTCATCACAGGTTAACTTGTCACAAATGGGTATTTTAGCAATAACATTATGATCTTGGTTTACAATTGGTTACAAAATATCAACTTTGAACACATTTTGGTCCTCATAAGATGGTTCTTAAAGAGGTAATGGTTCTTGTTGTGTTTCGAAGATTGACATGAAATTTCTAAAGTGAGGAATATTTGGATTAGGATGAACAATGGTTTGTGGTTCAATAATGGGATCTCCAAAAATTAGACTATCAAAAAATGTATCAACAAAGACTATTTCATAAAAGTGTTCTTCAACAATAGGCTTAATAAATACAAGTGATGGGCCTAGTATGGTAATGACTAGATGATATGTAATTTGGTTACCTGCACAAACCAAAATAGGAGGTCCTAAAATGGTAACCTTCACATGTTGTGGAGCTTGATGTCTCTTACAAGCTAAAGGAGGAGGATAGCCTAAAATGGTAACCTTATCACATTTCGGATCTTGATCACTCACACAAGCTGAAGGGGGATAGCCTAGGATGGTAACCTTTGAGTATGGAATGAAAATCAAAGGAGGATATCCTAAAATAACAACCTTCGAGTGCAGTTCATAAATCAAAGGGTAAGGACAAGGATGACATATGAAAATCATCATGGGTTGGATTGGTATTCAACAAATAGGCTCAAAAAGGGCGATATCCTCAAACAAGATAGAGTGCTCATGTGTACCATAAAAGTGATCTACCTCACAACTGGGGCCACAAAAGACCCTCTTACAAGTATAACTTAGTGTCATGTATATAAGGTTGTTCTCTACATTTAGCAATATTTGCAAAATGTGCTATAAACATATAAACAAGGTATGTGTTTTGATCTTCTCTAAATAAATGACTAGGTAACAAAGAGACTATAATAAAAATCAGGTGGCATAGTACCACATAATTAGAAGAATGTGTTCATGAAATTACTCAACCTTGGGTAGGGTTAAAATTGTATAAATTAGAAGAGGGTATGATAACTCAAAGACCTGAGTGTAAACTAGTACACCAAATGTAGGTTTAGAGATATGTTAATACTGTAAAATCTAGTTCAATTTTGATGAGTTGCTACTAGAAAATTAGAAGAAATCCCTTCAGATTAGGAAGGTGACAATGCAAACCAAGAAACTCAAGATGTGAAAACATGCAATAATTACTAAGTAGAAAACTAGAACCAAATGGGTAGCACAATGCCACCACATGGTAATAGGAGGTAGAATAAAATGTGTTCTAGAACTTAGAGCATAAGTGGCACACAAGATGACCTAAGTTCACAATGATCAAATGATGATGAGTCTACAAATGGCCTTCAATCCAAATGAGAAATTAAACCCAAGTTAACTCAAGTCAAGTGCAAATGGTAAAACCAATTAACACATTAACCTAGAACTTAGAAAGGTGCAATTCCAAATTTGAATTATCAATAAAGGACTTAAAGATTTTAGAAAATGGTTTAGACTCAAATGGGTAACATAATCGCACTGTTTAGAAAATACAAACACAAATGTTTTAAGATGAGGATTTTGAACAAGGCAAAGATGATTTGGATTTTATCAGTGTAATGCCTCCTTGTTCAAGAAAAGGTAGACAATAAATGTGTTTGGTTATGATGTGTTATTTACAAACAAGTTTTGATTCAAATCAAAACCAAGTAAATAAAGACTAAAAAGACCAAATACAACTAAGTAAATAATCATAAGCCTTAAACTGACAAGGTTGCATTGTATTATTGAAATTTGTCTATATATGTGCTCTTGGAAGGATTTTAATTGTTAATCTAAAAATAAAAGTGCATGAGTTGGTAGGGTATTTTAAACCCCCCTTCTCTCAAAAAATTGTATGATGACTTGGACCTTTAGGTTACTCACCCTGCATCAAAAATATTTCACAACAAGTGGGGTTGTATTAAACTTATAATTTAAAACCATCTAAATGGTCCAAATCATGGCTAACACTAGAGATGCAAATACATCAATTAGATCCATACCAATTAAGTTACTATGAAAAGGTTTATTCCTTTGCATATCAATTATATCCATGTAATGCTTATTGGAATCCCCTAGTTAACTAGACCTAACTCAAGTTTTTTTATAAAAGGAGAGGTTATTCACTCAGCCCCATGGCTCTCACAATATGTGTACCATGATTTATATACCCTATCATGGAGCAGGGTTGAAATAATGTCATAAGATGAATCCCTGGGTCAAAGCTTCCCTAAAGAACTTGTGAAGAGGTTATGAACTCCCCTCCATAAGCCAAATTGTATAAAATAAATGATCTAAGTGAAAATGTTTTAGAGGTTATTTTTAGATCATCCAAACTATACGAGTTTTGGGGAGAGCCTAGAAAACTTCCTTTTCACGCCTTGGATAAAGACATAATCATAATGAAAAAGTGCTTTTGGTCACCTGAGTTTCCTATAAGGGATGGGAGGAGAGCATACATGCATGATTCATTTTTCTCAAACAATCTAACAAACAATAGATTATTTGCATAAAACAACACTTCAATAAATTTGAAATTTAAGTGAATGTTCATTTTATACACCAAAATAAAATGTTTAGTGAATTTCTTGGCCCCTTGGCCTTATTTTTCAAAAACTTTGAAAAACATTCACAAAACAATCAAATAGATCATCTAAATTCCTTTTAAACATCAAAAGGAATGTTATAGACTTAAATCATGCTTCAAACTTTGTTCACTTTTCCACATAGGTCATACAAGGTTAGAGAGTTTACCCTACTTAGAAGCACAATTTATAATGAAACAAGCAAATTTAGAATTCTTGCTCTTGTGTTCTCTATTTTTTTACACATAAAGACTGATGTCAATCAACAATGACTGATGTCAATTGTAGCAAGATTGATACCAATCAAAAATAATTGTTGCTGGTTGAAAATGACCGATAATAGTCACCTATGAACCCTTAGGCAAAAAAGATATTTGAGAAAATTATTTATTAGCCTAAGTTAGAATAAAATCACCTAAAGAAACTTTTGGATCATGGAATAAATGTTCAGACCAAAGACTTATAAACCCAAATTGATAACAATAAATTTGAATAAAGCTCTAAAATGCAAATTGTTGGTCATGTTTTCCCTACAACCTAACCAATGTCGATTAGCCTTGATCGAAGCTAGTTACATAAACTAATATCGGTCACTGTGTGAACTGTGTATCAACAAAAATATCAAAAATATGAGAAAATGAAGCTAAAAATTAATGTTAAAGAATTTTTAATGACTTTTAAAGAAATCTAAGATTATCAAAGTATCTTCTTTGTTTGAGAGGGATATGTGGTCCCACCGGGCATGCCAAGATGTAGAGATGGATTAGAAATATGGTTGGATCAAGCATTAGTCATGAAATCCAAGAAAAATACATAAAGAACTAACAATCTAAGCTAACCTATTCAATAAGGTGTGCGAATCACAATTAAGAGAAAATGAAAGAAAGCAAATGCAAATTACCTTCCCAAATGCTTTCCATCACCTAAATATGGCTCAAAACATGTTTTTCCCCTTGATTTGATGCTCAAGTCTTCAATAATGGTGCAAGGCCAAGCTCCTCCACCATCTCAAGAACACCAACTAAACTAGGCTTATGATATGAAAATCAATGTTGTGCCTATCTTGAAGCTATCCTACTACAAATTCAAATAAGATGTGAAGATAATTTTGCATAATAAATCTACACAAATGAAGCTTAATAAAAGTGGTTTTGGCCCTCTTATTTATAGATTTTTCAAATTGGTTATGATCAACCATGATCATCCATCTCAAGATCAAGATGTGTGGCCATGACTTAATTCAATTATGTAAATAATATCTATAAATATTCTCATAAATATTTGGGAGGAAGAAGCATTAAAGAGGCATGGGAATCCATAATTTTGATATTTATTACATTTATGGCTTATTGATGCCACCCTATTGATCATGTCATTTGATGATGTAGTTAATAAGAATCAATTTTTAATAAATAAATATTCAATAACTTTCATGGAATTTTTACTTAAGCTCCTAATTTGGTTTAATTTGTCTACATAAGATTAATCAAAATTAATGCAATTCTTTGGAAATTAGTGCACTTCATTAAGTAAACTAGTCAGAAAGTCATATTATTAGATCATAATTTGATTCAAGAGAAATTAGAATGTGATGTTAGTTGTGTACAGACCATTATTCCATTTAGGATGTTATTAACACAAAATAACACATGCACATGTCGTGTGCTTCCAAATTAAAAGAAAAGAGTGATCCAGAGCATCAAAATGCATTTTCATCATTTTAGCTCGAAATGGCTTAATTAAATTTAATAATCACATAAAATGCATTGCCCCATTTAGACATACATTAGCCTAAATTAGCACTTGTATAGGATAAGTTTGAACCATTTAGCGCATTTTTAATGATTTTGGTCTAAATTGTGTGTTTCAAAGTATTTTGAGTAAGATTTATAATTTCAACATAATGGTGTTAAAAATTGGATGTCTATAAAATCAAACTTGGTTTAACTGCATCCATGGTGACATATCAGTTAAATAATATCATGGGGACCAAGACCACATTCATGTAGAAGAAGAACAATATCCGAGTGAAACCTTTTCAAAAGTACTAGGGGACAATCAAGATGAAACTCAACATCTTCTAGTGAAACCTTGTTTGAGGCATTAGAAGACAATTAAATTCAAAAGTCAATGTTCTTTAGTGAAACCTTCTCAAAGGCATTATGGGACAATCAAGACAACTTCATTGGTAAAAACCTCATCAAGGTGCTAATAGCTGAGCATAGTAGTTCTTCACTGCTTGATGAAGACATTATCAAAGATAACATCAATATAGCTTCCAATCTATAGTATAATCAAATGGTAGCTACTCTTAGGCCCAAATAACAAAAAAATCTTATTGACCTCTAAAGAGCATATTTAGAAGTCTTCAGCCCTACCATAAACAAAATTATGTCCAATTTGGAATCATCAACATTATGTGTGCATAAAAATCCTAATCTTCATTTATTTTCCAACCATTATACATTCCATTATGTTCCATATCTCCATCACCAAATCAAACCTATCATCCAATATTTATCATTATTTACCATCCTTGGCTACACTTTCCTTTATATAATCTACATAGACATCTTGTCTCAACATTTGAAGGAGACAAAATCAACAACCAATAAAGATTATAACAATATTACTAGACTCCAAATCTACAGTAGATTATTAACAAAGCAACTATTCAAAAAAAGTTTGGGCTAAAAATTTAAACATGATTGACTATTCTGGTTGTATCATATACTGATTAGGACATGCATCTCCACATCAACAAGAAGAATAGAAACATCTACTTGGCCAAAACTATTTACCTTATCTTTTATATTTGTCATTCACCTTGTCATTTCCATTTGCCATTCCTCTTGCCATTATTTAATACCTTCATGTTTACCTTACCTTATCAATTGGGGGAAACCCTATTATTATTATAGCCAATTACCCTCCTATCATCTTATTTATGTCATACCCTATACCATTCTACCATACCTTCACTTTTGACCAAACTTGGTTTTACCCTCCCTACCTACCTCCTTTTGATCTTGGTTCCATTGGTTCTTTGAACACCTTCCATGAGGGGATTCTGATATAGTTTCAGTAGTTTCAGAATTATGTGTTCAACTTGAAGTATATGAAAGTAGTATGATAGCAGATTTACAAATTACAACTTTTATTTATGCTTGATCAGTGCCACTGATTATAATTGCCTTAAGGCAAATCAGTATTCCACCTTGTGTTACTAATTATAACCACCTGTAGAAAAAATATTATCACTAACCTATGTTGTTGATTCCTAATTATAACCGCCTATGGGTAAATTAGGAACAACACCTTTTATCATGCATTACCATATCATTTTTTCATTATTATTCTCATTTGCCTTGCCATTTGCCTAATTCACAAACTTATTGTTACCTAGTCAGTTCTCACCATCTTTTGTGTGGGTATAACTACTATGACTTGAGGTCTTTCTAGGACTATGTAGGCAACACTCAATTCATGTTGAGGTTAGCTCAATCCCTCTTTTCCATACGCTCTCACCATTTTATGAGTAACCTAAGCCAACATTCTCATCATTCTGTGAGCAACCTAATCCAATGCTTTTGTCATTTCACAAGTGGTATCTTGTCAATATCTAACAAGTTAAGATACCTCAAAATTCCAAAAACATCTTCAAAATTTAAAAATCTTACAAATTATCAAATTGGCTTACAATCTCCTCAAGCAATATAAAGCCTCAACATCCACAAAAATTTGTCCTGTTTAAACCTAGTCAGTCATCCTTGATCCTCCCTACTGGGGCAAATCCATTGTTAATTCCAATCCATTCCACTACCATTGGGGGTATGACCTTCCCTTTGCATATATCCTTGCTTGGGGGTACCACCCATTTATCATTCCATTGAGCTTTTACATGTGGATATTGACTTAGTTGACAACAAGATGTTTTCTATTATTTTTTCTTTCAAGCTTTATGTGTGTTTGTTTGCTTAGTTATTTGTTTACTTGTTTGTTTGCTTTAATTTTTATGTCTTGACTCAATATATATGTATTTTTAAGGTGATTCTTTGCACATTATTCTTGAGTTTATACATATTCATACATCAACATTGTCATCATGGTTTTATCATTGATGCATTATTTTCAATTATTTATTAGATCAGGAGTCAATCTTTATGCATATTTTGGCTAAATTCATCATGGTGTTGTATATCATGATGCATACCATAAGGTGATACAACAAAAATTATCTCTAAAAATATTACAAGCAATGGAGTCGCAGAAACTTCTCCTTGATAACCTTGGTAAATCCTCCTACCCTCCTCAATCAAATTAACCCATTGACCATTTTGGTTATATCAATTTTAATAAAGATGAGCATCTCCACATTGGTAGATACAACTAAATCATTTATATTGATCAATTCTTATTCTTCTATTTAATTCTTCATTCTATTTTATCCCACGTTTGAGTGAACTACATTGGCTTGAGGTCTATTTCAACTATGTAGGTAGTGCTTTGATACATGATGTATCTTGGGTCAGCTCGATCACCTTTATTCTTTTAATAATCTCTTTCATCACTTTGCACATCCTCATGTGCCTGGTTATTTGTGGTTTCGTTAGTCATTAGACTATTACATCTTTGTTTGCACCTACTCATCTTTAATCTATATGATAGGCTATATCTTTGAGTTATGCATGTCAATCTATCTTATTAGGGCACAACCAAACATCATTATTCAATTCAAGTCATCTTAATGATTATAACCACCTATGGAAAAATCATTATTTTTACTCATCTACCCTACTACGGCATATACATGTGCCACTAATTATAACTATCTTTGGGCAAATTAGTGTCTCAACCTTTGTTACTGATTGTAACTACCTTTAGGCAAATTAGTAATTTTTAAATCAATGCATGTAAGCATTATCTCAATTAGATCAATCTCACCCATGGGTTTATTTCATTTTTATTCTTGTTTATTTTTTATGGACTATCCATCAATCGTATGTGTCGACCACTCTCTCGAGGGGGCATCATTATAGGCTCCCAAATGTTGTTTGGAGCTTCTTATTTTATCATTATCTTATTTCATTCTTAACATCTTATTCCATTTTTTGATAAGATGTTACCATTCTTATAGCTTTCATCACCTTCCCAAATAAGGACAAATTATAAACACCTAAATCTGGCCACAACTGGCTTTTTATTAGACTTCAAATTGATTCCTATCAACCATTACAGATTAAGTCTAAGAATCATTGAAGATCCCAAATTTACATATGTATCATTCATCAAAGCTCAAAATCATGTTGAGGGATCCCTATTTAGGATACTAGTTTGTATGCAATAATAATGTCTCATGGATTCATCCTTAATCACCTTGCAACATAAAAACTATCAATTTGGCCTATGGACCCATTAAGAGGGGCACTTGATCAAATATTGAAATAGTTAAAATGCTAATCAAAATCAGTTAACAAATTAAAAAAGTTTGAATTCATAATTGAATTATCCATTTGTAATTAATGAATAACTAATTCAAAAATCAAAATATCAAAGCCTTTCATCATTGCCTTTATGAGTTGCCAAGATCTTTGAAAACATCTTAAAATATCTAATTTAAGTAATGCCTAATAATTGCAAATCATAATTCTTTGAAAACTATTGATTCAATTGGAGTTATCCTCAACTCACCTAGGGTTAGTTTGAACCCATTTCATGTTTAAACTCAACCTTAACTCACATTAGGTGAGAGTTAATTCTTAAAGATATAAATATAAGGACATACACCTTAATTTCTAAGTTTGGATATTGTAGAGTTATTATGCAAGATTTTCTCCATAAGACTTATGAAAGTGATATTACCATGCCCAAATATTAAGCCAAGCAATCAAAGCCAATGTTCCAAGGAGAGAAGGAGCCAAGCAAGCTTCATTGTCAAATACTTTATAATGCACAAGCCAAACAAGCCATTCAACAAACTATTTGGAGATACAAGGAAGTTAAAAGAGTTGTCTTTTATGTTCTTGTTGTGCTTTCATTTAGTTTTGTTACCTAAGCTCTCCCTAGTATCTACGCTAGAGGTGTTAGGATTTTAATGTGTGCATTTCATTTATTTTATGGGACTAACACAAGACAAACCTCCCCTCTATTGCAATACTTATTCATAGGGATTAGACCCTTCATGGAGACTCAGATCATTGTTATGGTATCTTAGCTGACAAATATCATTGTACATAATGCTCATGACACTTGCAGTGGCTTGTGGTGTGTATACTATGAATTCAAAGGCAATAATCAAAATAACTACCCTTGCAAGAGTATTCAATCCATGTTGAAGTAGTCCTATGAGATTTGCTAGGAAGAACACAAATTAAGGTATTTCCCTCTACTACAAAGTGTCAATCAATGAAAGGTATCTACCTATTATAAGATATGTGATGCATACACTCATGATACTAATGATTTCCATCTCATTAGTGAAATTCATGAGGCATGTGTGAGTGGTATATGTTATACATATGTTTCTAATAACCAAGACAATGGAGGAGGGTATCATGGTCAAGGTCAAAGTCGAGGACATGGAGGTGGATGTTTTCCACCAAGACCTTGTTATAAGTGTGGTTCTATAGAACACTACCAATGTGATTGATTGGTGTATCCTACATATGCCTTTTATAAAAATGAACACTACCTGGACGAGTGCCCTGATATGTATACTATCATTATGAAGGAAAGAAATGAAAAGGGTGTCAGCATGATACATATTAAAAATCCATAATGGAGATTGTGCCCTACTAATCCAACCAGTCCCAAAGTTAATATTACAACACGGAGTGGTGGTTGTATGCAATCAGAAATACATCAGATCTATAAATCAATCCTAGCTCAGAGAATATAGATCCTACTTACACTTTTGAATGGGGATACATTAAATAATCAGGAACATGACCAATATGTGGATCCACTAGACCTAAATAGGGGATCTCTTACTACAATAAAAATTTTAGGGAGGGTTCCAAAGCCTCCAGTAAATTAAAACTACACAATAACCCTAACTAAGTGTTATGTTTTCATATTCACTAAACTAATAACAAGTAAAACAAAGTCTAATCTAATTCTCACCAAATCTTGTGACACAAAGTGGGGCTAATAAACAAAAAAATTAAATATGCATAAGAGACATATACTCACACCAATGTATACGGAATCCTAATGTATTGAAGAGAAGTATAAATGCATATCTATATACTATTACAAAGGAGGAACAAAGTTAGGAATACTTATGCAATGTCTCCTTTTTTGGAGTGACCATGTAGTTCATTGGATTAGCCTATTCCATCATTCCCATAGGCCAATGGAGGTGTTGAGGGGATTAGTTACGAGGTATGATGGTGTTTTTCACTTGGAGGAGTTTTGTAGTGAGATTATCCATAATGGGTTTTTATAATATTTCATTATAAAGTTACTTTTTGTGAAAAATCATAAAAGTGACTTTATAAAGTGAAATTATAAAAATAAATAAAAGAAAATCATAAAGTGGGTTTATAAATTGGAATTATAAAGTTAAGTGAGAAAATATTAAAAATAGAATATTTTATTATTTCTCACAAGGGGGGCACCCACTTATGGATATATAATAACTTTATATTATTTCCTAATGAGGTGTTGGGTTCCAAAAGTGAATGGAGAATTATAAGAGAACCCTAGTTCTTTCATTTTCTCATTATGTGATATTGTGATATTGAAACTTCTCCATATTTTTAGCTGGTCAAGTTTGCCTAGCTTATTTTGAGGATGAAAAGCCTTGGAATTGGGTGGATTGGATGAAAACCCAACTCCACCCTTTGAGAGGAATCCATACAGGGTTTCTTATTGAGCTTATATTTGTAGATCTAAATTGATAGCAGTCAGGAAGGAATTTAATTATTGCAGATTTCACCTTAAGGGCTTTATGGTAGCTAGATGGAATCAAATTGGAATGAATTATTTGTAGGTTCATTGAATAATAAGGTAGATTGGGTTATAGTTCGATGATATTTTGCTCCTAAAATCTCAATGCTTCACTTTGGCATATTGACACATCATTTAGGAGGTGCATTGGAGTGTTTTCACATCATACAGCTTGCCAAAAATACATATCAAATTTTATTAGGTTCATATCAATCATATGTTTGAGGGTTTGATCACCTCATTTGGAAGGAATAAGGGTTTCACTTCATTCTAGGGTCAAATCACTTCGATTTCAGCATATAGCAATCCAATTTGGAGGAGTTTTGGCACTTCATTTGATTAGGGTTTGTAGTAAAAATTTTCATCAATGGTAACAAGATTTATATCAGTCATATCAAACCTTAGATTAGGCTGCTATAGTTTCTTTTTACTCATCTATTATTGGGTATTTCATCCCTACTTCATAGGGCTTCATCTATCATTGATATGGCTAGGGTTTGGACTCATATTTTGGGTACTTTGGATGTAATTGAAGGTCTAAAACCCAAATCAGACTTGATTGATTACAATTTTCAGCCAACATCTTTTATAATCAGCTCTTAGTTTCAATAAAGGAGATAGACTTTCAATTATGGCTATGTTTATCTAAGTTCATGTGTGTTATCTGACGATATAATATCAATGTTTCATGTTCATTTCATGTATGCTTACAACCGTTCAATCTTCATGGTATTGTAAACCCATTGTTGAAAACAAAAACTCAAAACCCTAAGTACATGTCAAGAAAGTAAATCAAACAATTTCAGACCAACAAAGAGGAAAAATTCATAGTGGATAAGACAAGGATATTTTAGCTTACCTTTAAAGATGAACCCACTGAGCCTCAATCTCTCCCTTGGAAAAGGTACTTCACAAGAAGTTGTTGTGGTATGTAAAGATGACAAGGATAAATTGGCTTTAGTCTACACAACCTATCAATGCATCCCAAAGACTATTCCATAAGACAAGATCCATATCTCCAAAGAAAGTATGAAACCCTAAGCTTGTTCCTTAATTAGAATAGTGGATAAGCAGATGCACAATAGCTATTACTTCTTATCTTCTCCAAATAATGGTGAAATGATATTGTATATATAAGCAGATTTAGCCCTAAGCCCTTCTTAAAGTTTTAGTCAATAGGGTCAAACTAGTCAACCTGGTATCATTATTGATAAAAACTCACTAGGTTAGAGGGTAAGTCGGCCAAGAGCTGACCTAGACCCTAAATGAGTTTCACCAAAAAGAGTACAAGGTTGACTCAGTCTACCTAGTCATGTAAACCATTTAAAGGGGCTTTAGGTTAGGAAAAAGGGCACAAAAGGTGGTAAAAGACTGGAGAAGTGTACAAAAGAGAAGAAAAAGCTTAAGGGAATGGTTTTCAAGAAATAAGTGTATAGATAACAAGTGGAAAAATGGACAACAACCTACAAAGCACCAATGGTCTGCCCACCCATTTCTCGATGCACCCTTTAAGGTGTGCACTCAGATAGATTGAGATTCAATGGGTTCATGCAAGATAAAAAGCAGTAGTAATTAATAAAAGTTTGAAAATATTATGTGTATACAGTGGTCAATCCATGTCTATGTCCAACCCACCCATTGAGAAGGTTCAATGAGAGGATCCTTGTGCTACTCATCATCCATATGCTTAGTAGTAGAAGGAGGTGATCCATGACACCTTGAATCTAGTGAGATAATTATAAGGAAAGATCTAGTTCTTCAAGGATCAAGATGTTATTACACATGCCAATAAATAGAAATCTATAGACCTTCATGATATGGACGTGATGAATTTCATGAGTTGTGAAAGAAACTCCTTGATGAGGATATTGTACCTCTATTGTGAGATTAAATAAGGCATCATACACCTAAGCCTACTGAGGATTGTTGGCTAAACCATGTACGACAATAAGAGACTCACATCCAACCTATCCCAAAATGTGGATAAAGAGATATTGGTTAACATTGATATAGTTGGATGGGTTATCCTAGATATTTTAGTTGATACTAGTGTTGAAGTAAATGTCCTTACTAAGGATGCATAGAGGAAGATGGATAGCCCAAATTTGCATCCATCGACCCATGTGTTATTTATATCTAACAAGATTCATGCTTTTCCCATTAGAGTACTTAAAGATTCCATCATGGATATCATCAGTGTCACTTTCAAAGCTGACTTTGAAGTCATAGAGTTGGCCAACACTGATGACTTCCTAGCTCTGTTGGGTTTCTCATGGTGTTACAGAAATAATGTTGTTTTGAGATTTAAAAAGTGTTATATCAAATTTGAGAATGATGAGAAGCATATTTTCATCCCTATATACCATGCTCAAGGACCTCCATATGTTAATATGGTCAATCCTAATGAGGACATCAACCACATATACAATGTTATAGCTTAGGGTACTAAACACCTTCATCCCACCCTAGATGGCATCTTGATTTTGGTGAAAGCACAATCTATATCTGACACGACTAGTAATATTTGAGACTATTAGGCCCATGGTGAATATGACCTTACTACAAGGATCTATGGCACTATAGGTAGTCGAGATGATACTCTGTAGAAGTACCATAAATGCCATAAATTTTTTTGTCTCCTTCATAGATAAATTATGGATACACCACTAACAATGTTAGATGAAGCTTCAAGATTCCATGGTTAAATGGAAGTATCTAATTTTGTGCAGTAATTATAAGCCTTCTATGACTCTAACGTTGATTGAGTATGATCAATTATCCATATCTTTGATGGCACAACTTCTCAGTGGTGAACTCATTATTCAAACTTACCTACCTTAGACTGAGTTCATTTTTTTCTACAACACTACTTTCACCATGATAATTGCTTTCATGGTACCATAATTTATAGTGGAATCAAAGCTCTTGAACCTCATCTTGGACCCTGTGAGACTATGTGGTGGTGGATGAAACATTTTTTCCCAAGTACCTCTGGGTTCACACATTCTATGGCACTTAGGCTAGAACATGGTATGTCCACAAAAAATGCCATCTAGAAATGAGTTGTTGGCATTTTCTTAAGAGTAACATGACTGCAGCATTGTCTTATTCGCCTCCACAAATCGATTTATGCCTAACATTTTAAGCCATGCATCAGGGTGTTTTAGTGACTCAACCTAAGTTGAAGATTGGATTAGATGCATATAAGGCACATGGGAGGAGAGTTTGACTATTTTCCAAGAACTTGATGAGGATACATCATCTCCACCTCCTGAACCTACACTAGACCATGCACTGAGAGAACAAATATGGAAAGGTAAGCAAAAATTCGTGTATCAAGTTGATGAAGGTGTCAATTTTAATCCACTTGACCTGTCTATTGATCATTTGGATTTGTACATAGAGTATGGTGCGTGTAATTTATGTGACACCATCCAGGACAAATAACACCCATATTTGGAGTTGTTCTAGACTATTCAATGAAATATTGACATAGAGGAAGCACCGAAGATGGCTATTATGGGACACTATTAGTCTAATAGTGAGATCTCTACGGTGTTTGAGATGTTAAAATAGTATCAAGATGTCTTCCCATGGAAATATACTAAAATGAAAGGTGTGCATTCTTCCTTAGGCAAGATGTATATAAATTTGGTAAGAGGTGCTCAACCTATCAGGAAGAGACCCTATCGTATGAATCCCAAATTGTGCACTCAAGTCGAAGAAGAAATTGATAGCATGTTGTGCATGAGATTTATTACTCCTATAGATGAGTCTAAGTGGGTGAGTCTTATGGTTATTAGTATCAAGAAGGAGAGACGTACTTAGTATTGTGGATTATTGGGTACTCAACATTGCTTGCATAACTGAGCCCTTTCTAATGCCCTTCATTTAAGATACACTCAAGGGAGTTATTGGGTGTGAAATTTATATGTTTATCAATGGCTTTTTTGGTTATCATCAAGTTTAGATTGTGGAAGAGGATAATCCAAAGGCCATATTTACAACTGAGTGGCGATCATTTGCTTATAATGTAATGCCATTTGGGTTAAAAAATGATCCTATTGTGTTCTCCTAGATCATATTCAAGGCTTTAAAGGACTTTATTCATAAGTTATTTCAAGTCTACCTTGATGAATGGATTGTTTATAGCTTAGTTTGTGACCACTGTTCAAATTTATGACTAATGCTTGAGTGCAACAAAAACCTTTAGATTTCCTTGAATCTTAATAAATGTGTGTTTGTTACACCCTTTGGCATTTTACTTGGTCATGTCATATGCCATGATGGACTCTTGGTGGATCTATCCAAGATTGTTGTTATACTTGTTGACCACGCAGTGAGAGGTACGTGCCTTCCTAGGACACACTAGATATTATAGAAATTTCATTCATGGGTATGCTTAGATTGCTATGCCACTAGAGGAATTGTTGAAATGAAATGGTAAGTTTGTTTGGACCAATTCTCACCAGCAAACATTTTTTGCACTCAAGGATAAGCTTATTACCACCTGTATTCTCTAGTTTCTAGACTGGACAAAGCCTTTTCACGTACATGTTGATGCTTCTAGAATGGTGGTATGTGTTATCCTTACTCAACCTAGTGAGGGAAACCTTTACCATCCTATCTATTTTTCAAGTAGAAAACTTACCCTTTTATGCCCTTAACCTTTGGCATGTCTTGGGATATGTGTGGATGACTTATGGCTTGCATAACTCTTTTATATTCTTGTTACATTTCTTTATGTTCTTAGTTAGGTCGACCTATGGAATAACCATGGCTAAGTAGACTATATATAGGAGGTAGTGGTTAGTCTTTGATCATCATGTTAAGTATTTTGTTCTCAGTGCATTGTTGTGGAGGTTGGCCCCTCGAAGTGGATTTGTTATATTATTTAGTATTCTGCTCTACTATCAATTATTGTTGTGTGATCTCTCATATTTATTTATTCTATACAATATAAAATCATTCATGTGAACATCTAAGTAATTTCATTACAAGTGGTATCATAGCTTTGATTTGGGCAAGTTTTCTATGGTGTTGTTTTTTTAGATCTGGCAAGGTGCGACTTCTGTGAGGGGAAGGAGCAAAAAAACATAACTTGCAATCTGAGAAGAATTAATTTTTCTATCAGTGCAGTATTGTTCAAAATGATTTTTTGAAAATAAATAAATAATTATGAAATTGTTTTTTTTTCACTTTTCACAATTATAGTCATTGGATTCATCTCGACGAGATGATCCCAATGGTATATTCTACTGGTACACTTTTTTATATCAAAATTTTTTACCCTAGTACATAAAGGCAGTCATTGGATTCGTCTTGGTGATGTGATCATAATGGTACCATATTTTGGTACACTTTTTTAGGAAAAAAATCCTAGGGTTTGTATATGGTTGATCCTTCTACATGGGGATGAAAGGGGGGCAAGAAAATCCTAAGACTCCTTCTATCGATGACATAGAATCTGGAACTTCATATCCATTGATTTCTCAACTTCAAGATGACATAAAGGGCTTGGTGTGGCATGATGATTTTGTTGTAGTTCAAATAGATGTTTCAGGGATGCACAGAGAGATTAATGGGGTTCACAATCAATGGAATCATATCACTGCATTATTAGTTTCTCTTTCATCTCAGTTATAGTCAAACAACCCTCCACTTCATCACTTGAGTCCTCTCAACACTAACAACTAAAATTCTAGTGTGAAACTAATGTTGCCCAAAGTGGACATGCGTAAGTTTAATGGTAAGGATCCTCTCACTTGGATTACCCAAATTGAGAATTTATTTGATCTGCATCAAAATCCTAGTTCTCAGAAGGTGATAGTGGTATCTCTATATCTAGAACCTGAGTAGTTCATTTGGTATCGATGGTTGTGTGCTCAAAAAAAAAGAATGGTGCTCTTGTTACATGGTCTATTTTCACTGATGAGTTATTGGCTCATTATTAGAATAATGTCTCTGAGAATTACTTCAGCTAATTAGCCAAACTATGGCAAACGAAAACTGTGAAGGATTATATTCATCAGTTTTAGAATCTATCCTTATAGGTGGAAGACATCATTGAGAAAAATTTGATTGATCTATTTTTGGGTGATCTTAAAGATAGCATCTAATTGGAGGTTTGGATGTTTAACCCATCATCTGTATCAGAAGCTATCCCATGAGCACATATAGTAGAGGAAAAAAAGATGGTCAAATAAAAAACCTTCACTTTGGTCATGATCGCACCTTTCCAGCACCATCATATCCTCAACCCACCAGACTGACACCTTGACAAATTGAGGAGAAGTGAGCCAAAGGATTGTGTTATGATATGTGATAGCAAATGGAGCAAAGACCATCGTTGTGTTGAAAAGAAGTTGTTTTACATCGAATATTCCAATGAGGATGATGATGATTATGAGGAGACACTTGATGAGGATGAAGAATGTCCTAAGGAGGAATTTGAAGACTCTTAGCCTACTATTTCCTATCATGCCCTTTCAGGTATTAGTACTCCCCAAACTCTTAAGGTGGTGGGTTTCCTAAAGAAATAGGTCACTATTCTGATTGATTCTGAGAGCACACACAACTTCATCAATAGTAAGTTGGCTTCCCGCTTGAACTATTTCATTTATCTCACTCTAAAATTTTAGATCATGATTGTAGATGGTGGTACTGTCAGATTCTCAAAAAATTCCATAGTATTAAGTTAGCCATGGGAGACTACTTGTTGGATTATCCTATGTTTGCTATTCCCATGGGAGGAGATAACATTGTTATGGGAGTACAGTGGCTCACCACTTTAGGCACTATTGAGATGAATTTCTAAAAATTATTCATGCATTTTCATTCTAAGGGAAGGACATTTGAGCTAAAGGGATTAAGGGTTAAATCTCCACAACTTGTTAGCTCCCATCAAATTACAAAGATTCTCCAAAAGGGTGCTGAAGGATTTATAGCTCACTTGTTTTCCATGAAAGTCATCCAACTTAGCAATTTACACCTCCTAATCTACAACAAATGATTGATGCCCATTTAGTTGTTTTTGGTGACATGCCGAAAGGATTCCACCTAGCCACACACATGATCATCCTATCAAACTTATTCTTGGTAGTACACCACCCAACATTACGCCATATAGGTATTCCTATGCCTAGAAAATTGAAATTAAAAAGATGGTAAAGAAGATGTTGGATGTAGGAATCATTCACCATAGCCAAAGTGAATATTCTTCACTAGTTGTCATGGTGCGAAATAAAGATGAAACTTAGAAGATGTGCCTTCACTACAAGGAACACAACAAGTACACTATCAAAGATAAGTTTCATATTCTTGTCATTGATGATTTTCTAGATGAGTTAAATGGTGCTCTTTATTTTACTAAGTTAGATCTGTGTTCTGGGTATCATCAAATTCGGATTGATGGTGAAGACATACCCAAAACTACTTTCAAGACTCATGAAGGCTATTATGAGTTTTTGATTATGTCTTTTGGGCTAACAAATGCACCATCTACCTTTCAGAGTTTGATGAATACTATTTTTAGGCCATTTTTTAGGAAATTTATTATAATATTTTTTGATCATATCCTCATTTACAGTAAAAATTGGAAAGACCATTTGCACCATGTAAAATAGGTACTCTTAATTTTGGAACATCAGTTGTATACCAAACCTTCCAAATGTACTTTTGGATTTTTTGAGGTTAAGTATTTGGGTCATCTAGTTTCACATACAAGAGTAAAAGTGGATCCTAAAAATATCCAAGCAATAGTGGACTGACCGATTCTTAAGACACTCAAACAACTAAAGGGATTTCTAGGGCTAACTGGTTACTATCGTAGGTTTTAACAAAAATTATGGTAGCATTGCAACCCCACTCACATCTTTGTTGAAGAAAGACTATTTTTAGTGGACTGATACAGCTACCAAGGCATTTAAACAATTGAAATTGGTGATGTACACCACTCTAGTGTTGGCTACTCCTAATTTTTCTAAGACTTTTGTGGTTGAATGTGATGCATCTGAGTATGGTATGGGTATTGTACTCATGCAAGAAGGCAAACCACTTGCATTTGAAATTCATCAACTAAAGGGTAAAAATTAGCACAAGCCCATTTATGAGAAGGAAATAATGGCCATTTTGCATGTAGTCAAACAATGGAGGCCTTATTTGATGGGTCGTCACTTTCAGGTAAAGACTGATCATGACAGTCAAATATTTTTTGGAATAAAGGTTATCATCTGAAGAACAAAAATGGGTAACTAAGATGTTAGGCTATGATTTTGAAATAGCTTACAAGAAAGGCAAGGACAATGTAATGGCAGATGCACTATCTAGGAAGGATGAATCAGTTGAGGCATTGTTATATGCTATGACCATTATGCAGGTAGATTGGCTAAAAGAAGCATGATTAGAATATGACAAGGATAGTGCTACCCATGATTTGATTCAAAATCTTCAGCAAGGTTTGGGTGGATTTGAAAAATTCACATGGAAGGGTGATGCATTATGGTATAAAGATAGATTATACCTATGTAAGAATTATCTACTTAAATAAAAAATATTTTAGGAACTTCATGCAACTCCAATTGGGGGTCATTCGATATTTTTAAAAACCTATCATAGAATCAAGCAAGTTTTTTTTTTAGAATGACTCAAGGGGGATGTCCAAAAATATGTGGCTGAATGTATGATCTATCAACAAAATAAAGGAGAAACCATCAAAGCCCCATGTCTTTTAAAGCCTTTATCCATCCCTAGCCAACATTGGGAAGAGGTGTCTATGGATTTCATTACAGGGTTACTAAGATCTAATGGTTAAAATGTTATCATGGTTGTGATAGATCATCTCAGTACGTATGCTCATTTCTATTCTTTATCACAGCCATTTGTTGCTAGTACAGTAACTTCTACTTTTTTCAATATGGTTCATAAATTGCATGTTACCCCTAAGATCATTGTCAGTGATTGAGATCCCATCTTCACTAGTAATTTTTAGATTGAGTTATTTGCATGTTTGGGCACCCAGTAGGCTCATAGTTCATCCTATCATCCTCAATCAGATGGATAAATCAAGGTAGTCAATAAAAGTTTGGAAGGATATCTCCATTGTTTTGTTTAAGATAAATAGGATCGATGGGTTCATTGGTTGCCACTTGTTGAATGGTATTATAATATTGTTGTTTATAGTTATTCTAAAATGTCTCCTTTTTTGGGACTATATGGATACCACCCTCCATCCATCACTTCAACCTTAAAGGTCCATCCTAAGATTCATGCAGTTGAAGAACATATTTATCATCAACAGGAGGTCCTTGCCAATTTGTGTAAAAATTTAGCCATAGCCTAGAATCGCATGAAATGGTAGCCAGATCAACACAAGAGTGAGAGGCACTTTGACATTGGTGATTGGATTTTTGTTCGCTTACAGCCATATAAGCAGATGTCCTTAAAGCCACAGAATAAGGATAACAAGTTATCCCCTAAGCATTATGGTCCTTTTAGATCTTGCAAAAAATTAGTAGTGTGGCCTATAAGTTAGAGTTTCCTTCCTCCACTCGTGTACATCTAGTATTTCATGTATCATGCATGAAAAAAGTCACTGAACACAAAGTTGCTACCTAAACTGAGTTACCAAAGTAGGATGAGGAAGGAAGAGTTATTCTTGATCCTGAGGTGATACTTCAAATGCACACTAAGCAAGTGCGATCTCGAGAGATTAAGGAGTACCTGATCAAATAGAAAAATATGCCTTGTGAAGATGTTACTTGGGAGGATGAATCGTTTGCGCAACAACATCCAGAATTGATTCAATGTTGAGGACAATATTGTTTTGAAGGGTAGGGGTATGCTATGCCCTTAACCTTTGGCGTGTCTTGGGATATATGTGGTCGATTTGTGTCTTGCATACCTCTTTTATATTCTTGTTACATTTCTTTATGTTCTTAGTTAGGTTGGCCTATGGAATAACCATAGCTAAGTAGACTATATATAGGAGGTAGTGGTTAGTCTTTGATCATCATGTTAAGTATTATGCTCTTAGTGCATTGTTATGGAGATTGCCCCCTCGAAGTGGCTTTGCTATACTATCCAGTATTCTACTATGTTATCAATTATTGTTGTGTGATCTCTCATATTTGCTTATTCTGTGTGATATAAAATCATTATGTGCGAACATCTAAGTAATTTCATTACATACTCCAGCTAAATAAAAATACATGACTACAAATAATGAAGCCTTATCCATGGTTTATGCCCTTCAAAAAATTTGTTAGTAATTACTGACCACTCTTTTCATCTTCTTCATGGACCATGAGGCATTCAAGTACCTAGTAAATAAGTTGATATTTCATGGGTGCATTTACCAGTGGATTGTGTTATTCTAGGAGTTCTAGTTTTTAGTAATGGTGAAACCTTGTAAGGCCAACCATGGCCTTGATTATCTATCATGTATTGAATCTAGGGAACTGGCATGCACCATTGAAGATGACTTACCTGACATGTAGTTATTCTAATTCACGTGCATGCTGGAGGAGTTAGATGATATCACCAAATTTTTGAATATAGGTTCACCCCCAGCTCACCTTATTACTCAAGCAAAGAAGCAGTTGGTTGTTCATGCTACTCTATTATAGCTTATAGGGGGTGACCTTTATAAGCTTGGGTGGGATGAAGTGTTACACTATTGCATCATGCAGCATGAGCACACTAAGGTTCTTTGGGAAGTTCATGAGGGTGTTGTCGAAGGACACTATGTCGGTGAAGCTACAATGCAAAAGGTCCTTTTGGATACTTTATGGTGGCCTACATTTTTTAAATATCTTAAAACTTCCATGTGCTAGTGTGACATTTTTTCAACATGTGGGAAAGCCAAATAGAAGGGATGTTATGCCCCTTCATCATATCTTATCACAAGAACCCTTTGAAAAATGGGCTATTGACTTTGATGGCCCCATCAACCCAGTAGGGAGATATACTGGGATGCACTATGGTATCACTACTATAGACTATCTTACTCATTGGGATGAAGCTATCCCAACCAGGGATTGTACTGTTACCACTATTGCAAGATTCATATGGGAAAATATCATTACACAATTTAGATGTCCGTTGAATCTGACTAGTGAGTGAGGAACCCATTTCCCTACAAGACCATTTGTATCCTCTTAACAGAATTCATGATAACACACCACAAAACTACACCTTATCATCTTCAGTCCAATGGTACAGTTGGGGCCTTCAATAAGATCTTGGTTACTACATTGACCAAGATATGTAACATTGGATGTAGTGGGTGGGATGATCATGTGTCTACGATGTTATGGGGGTATCAGACTACTTACAAATAGTTAAACAAGAGCACACTATGCAATCTTATATTTGGTACCGAAGTATTTCTTTCGATTGAATTCCTTATCCCTTCTCTTCACATCACACGTTGGTCAACTAGATGATGAAGAGTCCTTGAAAGTGCACACAGATGTTTTGTTGTAGTTGGATGAGACCTAGTTTCTCACACATTGGATACAAGGAGTGGAGAAGCATAAATATAAATCATGGCACAATCACCATTTAAAAAACAAAACTTTTTCTCCAAGCATTCAAGTTTTAGTATACGACTCCAAGTTCACACACCACTCAGGAAAGCTTCATGTACATTGGGATGGCCCATTCATTATTGATAGTATCCATCCCATTGGTGTGTACAAATTGAAATGACTAGATGGCCAGTTCCTTCTTAACCATTGAAATATTAGTTGGTTGAGGCCCTACTATCTTGAATAGTCTTTCCTCTTTGTAATAATAAGGCATATGTCAGTAGGTTAGTCTATGACTTTTATTATTTTTAATAAAGTGTGTCACTGGTTGTGTGCCTTTTAATAGTTTTAAAGTCAACACTTTGTTTTTGTATTTCTTTGTAATACCATGGAGGACCATGAAAAAATTTTAGAGTGGGGTAAGGGTAGAAGAAGTAAATTCTATGGAGTGCCAAGGATATGGTCAATGGGAATGTGCACAAGAGGAAGGGTGTGTAAGTGTAAGTGTAAGGGAAAAAAGGGTATGTAGGATGTGGTGCATAACCACTAAGTTAAGTCAAGGTAAATAAGTAAGATTCTTGCCTTTGGAATGGAAAAAATTCAAATTCTTTACAGTTGTCATGTACTTCAGGAAAAGTGTAGGATGGGACATGTATTTAATATGAGGAAAGTAGTGGTAATGGAAAGCATGCCAAATATACATCATGCCAATACCATTACTAGCATTAATTGTGTGAAGTGATGGAAGAGGTAGTGAGGTAGTAAATGCAAGTTACCCCATCACATCTATAAAAGGTTAAACAAAGGTTATTTCACTTTTTATTATTATCACATTCACAAAATTACAAAGCCAAAGAAGCGTAGTTGAGCTACTAAAAGAGTGATTTTAAAGCTTCTAGACGAGTGTGAATTAGCTATTTGAGACTATTTTTAAGCATTATACAGTGAAGCAATTGTGATAAATAGGTAGAGTATTGGGAAGTGTGTAAGGATGCACATGTTTATAAATTTGTGGGTTATAAAGGTCAACGCCCACCATTAGAAGGTATTGAATCAGGAGAGCCAAATGCGATAACAAAGCACCACATATTATTTTGGGAGAATTGGACAGTCATGCCTCAACCTTCAGGCTCCTCAAAGGGTGATGTAACTGAAGAAAAAGGCCCAGTGTAGTGAGCCTTTACCTATAATACTAGAACAAGAATTGGAGAGTGTGGGTGGTCATCCTATGATGATTAGAGAGGAGGTACCTGAAGAGCTTAGCACACATGCAAAAGAGCTTGCACAGTAAGATAAGGAAGACACGGAGTTGATAATGGTGCACCAGATGAAGAAGAAATTTGTTCTACCCTTCCACCCTTGTTATTGGTTGACTAAAATTGGGTATTGAATGTGCCCACTTATAACATTTTTTTATTTCAAACATCGTCATCCTGGAAATGAAATGGAACTATAATGTAACTATTAGGTAGAGTGCCAAAACATGAGGAATGAGATGGTATATGACTTGAGCATTTTCAATATTCTTAATGATGTAGGGATTTTCCAATTATTTAATCTACCATATTTCGGGAATTTGATTGAAGTAATAAAGTTTTGGATTTTTCAAGTGCATGAAGACTATTTATACTTTGTTGGGTGCCAGATGCAGATTACATTAGAGTAGATAAGTAAAGTCACAGGGTTGCAATGCTCAAACACAGACCTTGCTTATGACTTGGAGGACCAAGAAGAGATTGAAAAGACTACAATGGCACTTGAGTATCAGAAACAAGGCCATGCTATACATATCATAAGTCTCCAAGATCTTTCCCTTATAGTGGCTACATGCATCATCATGACCAAGGTTGGAGGTATCAATAGGTGGAAAGAGGTGGATATGGCCCACCTTTATATCTCTTAACAAGTTACCATGGGAGTAAAGTACAATTGGGTGTAGTACTTCACTGATAGGATTATCACAGACATAAAGAAATCCTACTACCTACTGAACCAAAATTTTGCATGGGGTACCTTCCTTTTGTTATTAGTGTTCGACAATATTGACATACATAAATACACCACTAGAGAGTTGAAATGGGTGTGCCCTCCTGAAAACAAGTCCCTTGCATAATGGTTCAAAGCATTTACTTGCCCTGGATCAATAATTCCATCCCACAAGGTTAAAATGAAGGGATGGTATGATGGGATGAAGGAAGCCTTTGGGAATGGGTGCATCCCAAAGGACTTACTTGGACATGTTGGGGACTAAGCAAATTTTTTAGTGAATCAATACTTCTCCTTAGCATGCATCTAGATGGATCCCTCTTGAGAGTTGTCTGGATGGTGGAAATTACCATATGCCTTTATTGCACAATACTTCATGAACATCATCAACTGAATTTATGACATCTAACTAGTGAACATTATTTCTAAAAAGATTAATCCAGAGACTCACACCCTCTGCCATATGTACATATAACCCAAGAAGAAGGCATATAGGGAAAACCTAGAGTCGAATAAAACTGACATCAAGGTCTAGTAGATTTTAGTTGGTAATTCAATTCATTATTTGTTTTATATGTTTAAACCCATGAAGAAATAATCAGGGATCATGGAATGAGAGAAAGAGATAATTCCACCTCCATCAATGATAGAGAATAAGAAGCAAAAGCATCAAGGGCATGATGCTAGCACCATCACCTAGCCAAAACATACAAAGCAACAAAGGACTACCCCATTACCCTGCAAGGAGACTTCATCAGTAAGTCAACCTAAAGGCCCGAAGCCATCAACATAAATTTATCCTTGGGAACATGACACATTGGTGCCTAAGGATAGTGACTTAGAAGAGAAGATAGAGATCATGGAGGAGATGCTGGAAAAAGGAGTTGTTGTAGAAGAAGAGAAAGTTACCCCTGACTCTAAGAAGACATATTTTCCATCATAGTGTGAAGAAACAACCCTTGAGGAGACATAAGTGGAAATTAAAGATATCACTGGGGAAGAGAGGGACAGTTCTGACACAACTTTGGGAATAAGTGACTTTGACATTAGGGCCAACCACCAGAGCAAAGACATAGACATCAAAATATTCAAGTGATATCCCTCTAAGGGGAAAGAGTTGGTTGATGACTCTATCTAAAGGCTAAAGAAAACCAATGCAACAACGATCCTACACACCTAGTATCAGAGGGGAGTTCTAGAAAAGTTCTTGTACATATTTTTGCATTTTACACCAAAGGATGCATCTGAGCAAACTCAATGAGAGTTGTCTTTCTCCCATGATGTTTATAATGAAGAAAACCATTTTGAGATGCCTTCAGATAGCTTGGGATTAGATCCAGAAGTAGTAGAACTTATAGATACCCTTTGGGTAGACCCCCAATAGTTTACCATGGTACATGCTAGCACAACACTTCTAAAGTTAGCACATGAGGTCGTAAGGTAAAATGCCTTATCTGAGTCTAATGCCCAATGTACCCAAAAGAAACATGTAGCAATGGTTGTTTTATATCATAACAAGGTCACCACAAGAATGAAGCTTGAAGAAGAACTGACTGAGGTCAAGCGCTAGTTAGAGATTGAAATAACAACTAAGGTTAAAACATTAAACATCTATAAAATAATTTTGATCTAAGAGCTAGTGCTTGTAGATGGGGTTCCCCTTTCTAGTAAGGCAGTGGATAAACTAGAGACCCTGGTAGAGATTTTTCTAAAATGATGCAAGGACCATACCAGCCCCTAGAATAAATAGACTTGGGCAATGGATCAGTTCATGGAAGTAGTATAGGTATGTAAAAGTTTATTTTATTAAATTGAGACACCATTCCCATTTTGGATGGGGTTTTTGAAAAGCTAGTGCAGTCTAGCAAGATTTTGGAAGCTAGGTTCTAGGAAGAAGAGTTTCAATGACAACAATTGATGGATAACACCTTGTTAATAAAAAAACTGCACAAAGCATGCCAAAGCATTCAAGGATGTGGAGGCTATGGAGAACATAATAAGTGCTCATTGTCAGGAAATAAATACAAACTTTATGGCACTCCAAAGATAGGTTGTCACCGAGGTCACTTCACTTGAAAGCATTCATGAGGATGATTCTACATCCCTTGAGCATTTGGTCAATAAGGTAAGTGAATGTCTCAAATAGCCCAAGGAGACCAAGAAGCTCAAAGCGAGGGTATAAGAAATAACATCCAAGATACAGATTGATTTGAACCATTGGAAAGGCATCAAAAATCAAATTGAGCAGACAGGACTAGATTTTTTGGCAGAGCTCGAGAATAATGCTTAGTTTGGGATGAACTAATGGCTTAGTGTGGGGTGATGTTGGGCCCTAATTTTGGCTAAGTACTTCTTGGGAATAACTGGTGTGGTGAGGCATGGCATGGAAGACCATGGTGTGGGAGTCCATGACATGAAAGGACCAAGTCTCCTGGAATAAATGTGCGTGTTAAATGGAGAACTTGAGAATGAAAGACTTAGAAATTAGTAAAAGACTTGGGGAGCATGCAAAAAGAGGAGAATGGTTATGGAGAAATTGTTAGAGGTGGAAGAGAATAAGTCAAGCATGAATCCAACACGAGCCCGTGGAAAGATAGGCACTCAACAACAAGATCTAGCACCAAAGAGAGAATATAGGGGCAGAAAGGCCTGGGTCCTTAGGAACTTAACACAAATGGTTACTATGACTCAAATGTATTAATGATTGTTGAAGAATCACTTTGAGTGTATTTACTTTTTTAACTGCTTGGTTGGGGAAAACCAAGTATAAATACCCCTATGATGTACTTAGTAATATTGTTGTTCAGTTAAATGTTATTGATAGAGTTTATATGAGTTATATTGTAACTCTGGAACTGGGTATACTTTAGAGATCACTTATGAATATGATGAATGAATCTTGTGTTGACTTAATATTATTGGTCAACTGACTATGGAATAAATGTTGTTAGTTGTCATTTATGTCAGTGTTCAGCTAACTAAGTTAAGGTTGATAGTTATCATTTATGCCATCCTTTTCTTTTTGATCATTGAGCAGTTAACATATGCTAAGTTAGATATGGATTGTAGAATGAGTTCAATATCGTGTGTGTTTGAGCACACCCATCTAAGTAATTGGACAAACACACCCTCACTCAACAAAATCAACGAGAAGTGGGCCCTTGCTGCATACTTTAGGTGAGTGCATGAGAACTTCTTGTGTGGAATGCCAGCATGCTAGCACGTTGCATTCTTATCACTTAGACATGTGCCTAGGAAAAGTTATGCCCGTGTAAAGGAAAGGAATCCTAATAGGGAGTCTTTGTATAAATTGTGTATACTCTTGGTAGCCTAGAGTGTCATGGCCTATGACTCTATGTAAGAGGCAGTAGATGTTGGGGTCATAATCCCTAGTTCTCATATTCTACCGTTGTTACCCAAATCCTTGTTGGTTATTGCATGGGTAATAGTTTTGGTTGTAGAACTAGGGGTATTGTTTGTCTGACGGATACTGATTTTGGTTGTCATTTTGATACTATGCATTACGAGGTAGTGGTCAGTTGAAATCAACTATATGGATGACATGAGGACTCTCATTCCTACCTCCTGCATTATTGGTGTTAGTTTTTGCGGTATTTGTAGCTAGGTAGTAGCCATTGTTTGTAGCATTTTATTTCTTGCCTTGGTTGGTGACACCATCAGTAGTAGCATTCCTATTACATTTTAGGATCTTGGGACCTTAGTTGTTCATGTTGTTTGGGTTTTGTTTTGTAGTTTGAGATCCCCCATTGTTTTGAGTGATAATGTGCCCATTGGTTCTATAGGTTCATCGTCCACTATCAATGGCTTCTTGATCAATGCAAAGTGTAATTTTGAGGGCCTCCTCATATGATCAGTATGGGAACTTATGGATGTCTTCCCTCATTTCTTTGTTAAGTGAATGGAGGAAGAGATCGCATAACTTTCATTGGTCCATGTTATGTGTACTAGAAGATAAATACATGACCTGCCACCATCTTGTGATAAAATGGGCAGCTGATTTATTGTATTTATCAACCAAATTTGGCTATCATAGGTGATTCTAATAAAAAACTTGATTTTTGAAACTAGGTCTCCCCTTCTAAGAAGTGTAAATGAATGTCTTATGCAAGTTTAGCATTGTTTAAGGTATTTTTAAGGAAATTAAAGTAAAGTGTTTTATTTGTGTTAGGCTTGATTAAGCCATCTCTAATGCAAATCCTTGTTAGAGGTATTTTACGTCTAAGTTCAATGTTGTTCTAAGCTTGATGAAGTCAAATTGACAAAACAAGCAATACAATTGCATATGAACATCAGATCTAAATGTGACCAATAGCAAACACATTCATCATGAAACACCAAATATACTATGGAAAAACCTCATGAAGAGGTTTAAAAACTACCAAAATTATTCATTATTTAAGAAATAAAATGTACCCAATACAAACTTTCTCTTCTCACTTCTCCACATTGCCTCATTGGCCCAACTCTCTTTCATTTTTCATTACATCTTACAATATAAAATATTTATTATATAGGCAAGGTAATCTGACCATTATAATGTGATCTTTTCTAACCACCACATTAATGGGTCCAATCTATCAAAAAGTCATTGAATATATTTTATTATTTATGTACACAAGGATAAACTCATGATAACTAATAAAATGTATTATTATTTAACCAATGTAATTTAATGTATTAAGTGTACATAAATAACACCACCTAACCATTATTTATTTCAATAAATAAATTCAAATAAAAGATACTTGTATGACCTAACACTTGTCAAGTCTTTTTAAACTAGTTTTAAATGAGAAAAGGTAGTTACAAGAGGTTTTTAACATCAAAAAGAGGGAGAATAGCATGTTTTTCAAGTATTCACATTGGTGTAAGAGAGAGATGACATGTTTTAATCTTCTCCAAGTCCATAAAACTCAAATCCATGCTCAGATAGTGTTTTTCTAGTCAGAAAGATCAGAAAATTGTTTATCTTCTTTCTTGTGTTCTTAACAAGCCAAGGAGCTCAACCGATTCGTGCTTAGTTCATGAAGATGGAGTGTTGAATCTAGTGAACTTAGGGGTTAATAGGGTCGATTATTCCCTTCAAATCCATGGCCATAGTTTTTAGGTTGAGGCCCCCAATTCTATGAACCATCCTTAAGAGAGTAAACCTCTCCAAAACCCTACAAAACCCTTAGTAGCTTAGGTTTCTCTTTGTGAGTGCATTTGTAAGAACCCTTGCTTATTCTGCTCTAAATTTTTCAGTTTGAGTTGTTTGAAATTTTGTCAAACACTTTGCATGCAATATAATTTTCTGAATATGCTGATGTTTTTAGATGTCTATTCATAATTTATGTTTTACGTTTTGATGAGCAATGACATAAAATAACACCATACAAACATATACTGAAACACAACAATAGAGATCATAAAAAGCTTCTTATTTCTCCTTGAAAGCAAAGTATATTAGACTTAAAAAAGTTTTGATCTGAGTACAATAACAAGATATTGAAGTCTAATTTTCACACCATAAAGAGTTTATTGACAAGGCAAACATACCCGATTACAAAGAAGTAATATTGGACAATAAGAGCAATGATGTGAAGAAGACTAGCTAGATATAGACTTATTTTCTAAGTACTTTTAGACTATCAACTCCTCCAATGCATATCTGGAAAATTAAGCTCAAAGAACACCCTTGACAATGTCCAAACCCTCTCCAATGCAAATCGACTAGGGCAAATATGAAACCCTAGGTTGAAGTAGGTCCAGGAGATGCCAAATGTAGCCTCCAAACCCTAGCTCTTGTAGTCTGAAATAATAATACTAAAATCTACAATTTGCCCAAATAGAATAAAATTCATATAAAATTAGGGACAACTCTAAAAACTCTGAAACTACCTTCAAATGATGCCAAAAATGCCCTAGATTAGGTCGCCCAAGTTGAAAAATGCATGAAAAATATTTAAAACCCCAAAATCTACAAAATAACTCCAAAATGGGTCTCAAACCCTAGCGATCAGCTTGATAAAATTTTACTCTAGCATGTACAAACCCTAGCCATCCCAAATCTCATGAAAAAATATGATTCAATAAGCTCAAATCTACAACTTCAATCTTCAACCTACAAATAAATCTTCAAACCCTAGTTAGTTGAAGCTCTAAATAAGTAGTAAAACCTGCAAATATGCTTAATGATGAATCCACCTCTCAAATAGAGTTGGGTTTTCATCCAACTTACAAATCTCCAAGGTTTTTTGTCTTCAGAGTTGGCTGAAACTGAATACTCAGTTGAAGATAGAGAGAAATCAAGTTTTCAAATCCATAGTTATCCCCAAATGACCAACTCTCATCTCCTTTTAAAGAAACCCTTGATCTTCTAAAAAGATCCAAATTAACCTCCAAAAATATTCTAGAAGAATATTTTTAATATTTCCTAAAGTGACTTTATAATATTATTTTATTTTTCACTCAAGTCACTTTAAAATATTTTATAAAGTGACTTTGTAATATTTTATTCTTTTAAGTCACTTTAATTAAATTAATCAAAATAAAGTTACCTTTACGATTTAATTTATTTAGATAATTTTATAAATAATTAATTTATGATTATTCCCTTATAACTCCATGATTTAGCTTATGAGAATAAAATAAGCTAAATATCAATATCTTCCAGTACTCAGAAAATGGGGACATTACAGTCCTCCCTTCTCGGATATTACTTGTCCCGAGCAATCGATAACTACATACCCAACACCAAATTCCAAGATCCCATATCAATCTCAAGAATGCTCCACCACTAATCTGCTTCTCCAATCTGATATAATCATCACCCAACCAAGAGATGGGAAACAACTCACCATGATCCCTATAAAGAAGTGTATCAATCAAACCAATACCTGGATCCCAAACCAATATATCAAACCTATGGTATGAGATGAAGTGGAAATATCTCACCAATTCCTTATGAATCATCCATCCAAGAAGGTAGACCAACAAAAGGACGTGAAAATCATCTCTCACATGTCCAAAAAGTAACATACCAGGCCACCCCATATTGTTGTAATTTTGACCATCAATAAAAATGATGTCATATGTGTCAACGTACTCATGCAAAACAAGGAAATCCATCTCACACATAATGGCCACCAAGTATACATGTCTCTACACACTCCCAAACAACTCAATAGTTGATGTAAACCATGCCAAATCTGAATGTGCAATGGAAACCCAAGTAGGACAGCTATCAACCAATGAAGAATCTAAGAGGATTAAATCACCAATGAACAAGTAGATAGCTGCCATATCATATGAAATGGTAGTAAATCCAAAGATGGATTATGGATGCCTTCATTACCGACCAAGGAAAACTCTTGAGTGGCTGGTCCACTATGAGTGTCATCACAAAAATCATCTTCATCCTCAAAAAAATTATCTATGTCAAAAAAAAATTCAGAATTAGACAAACTTTGCTTATCATTTTCTAGGGAGTGATGAATGTCATGAATATGTTGAAGATGGAGCTTGGCTTTTTGAGCCATAAAATTGGCTTGCTTTTCCCTTTCTATCCAACCTTCATTCAACTTTTGGGACTACTCTATATCAACTACTCCAAAGTGTCTAAAACCTGTCCTGAAATGAGATGCAACATCAAAATTTCCATGTCCTCTACTTGCATCTTGTGTACCAACCAAAGTAACACTTATGTCACTCCTTTCCCCATGGTTAAAGGCTATCATATCATGAGAAAGAGAAGATATACCTTTGTTGTCCATGCATAGAAAATAGGGACTGATTTCAACCTTTTTGTCCTTGACTTTGAAATCTTACTTGGAATGATGAACAAATGCATGACCTTTGTGGCTTGAATCCATATTATATTCCTCATGTTTATCACCCACAACTTGAGTGTTATCATAGGAAGATTCCATAATACCATCAACCTCATGTAACAAGGTTGTTACCTCATGTCAATGAAAAGAAGTATGACTACTGTCATAAAAATTAGAATAGTTGTGATATATTTGAGTCATGTCTTCCACCTTTACAAGTGCATTTTCATTGAAAATTTCATGCCTATCACTTACACTTTGAGTGCCCACACTTGTAAACTCTTCTTCATTCATTTCTCCATGTGTAAGGGTTGAAATCTTATGATAATGAGAAAGTAAATTATCATTGTCCCGAATCAGACTTTTGGGATCCTCTTCTATGCTTTCTTTGGAGTCATCAAACACCACCAAGTCTTGATTTATCTCATGTTATTCCCAAGTGATTAGAGGTGGAAGTGGCTCAAACAAGTCTTCATCAATAGATGTCACAAAGCTGCAAGGTATGTCCTTGTGAGGCTCTCCAATCCTTTCTTCAACTCGTTCAACTCCTACACCATTTGCCTTGTCATCTTGCACCATAGGAGTAGCTGTTATAAATGATTGACTTTCTAAATTATGTAAGGAATGATTAGACAAACTCAAAAGAAGACAAAGATCAACAATCTCCCTATCTTTATCTTTCATCAACTTGATAGCCATGTCTCTATCTCTAAAAAATTGCAAGTAGTCATTTTTTATCAGCATCAATGCTTCCTTGAAAGAGTGTAAATGTGAATGAGAGATACCATGTCTCATTCCTTTTTGTCTTTCCTCTCTTTGGGTTTTCCAAATGAGGTATTCAATGTGTTTATGAGTAATATCCATCATTGTTAATGCTTGAGTTATTTTATCTTCCTTCACCACCAAATGGTCTTACAAGTCTTCCCAAACCAAAGGCTTTTGTTCCAAATAACCTTGGCTACCACAGTCTGATTTTTCATCATGTCTAGGTGATGTGACATTATTGGAATCAACTATCACACTAGAAGATGCGTTGAGATCACCCAAAGAATCCATACTATTGTTATCCATATCACTAACATGCTTTATGCTAGCCTCTAATGTAGATGCCTCTTGTGAAACCTCTTGCAAGGATGATGTAGACAAATCATTACCTAAGGTTGTCCCCATGTCTTTGAGTCAAATCGGCATGCCTAACAAATCCTTCATGTAGATTTTTTCAAACCTCACTTGTATTTTTTCTATCCTCTTCTTGTGCAAGTAAATCAAGAGCTATCATATGGTATTGTTTCTTTGCCAAATCAATCTTGTAATGTTGTCTTGGATGCAAGTCCATGAAATCAATGAAAGATAATTCTTTCTTAACATATTAAGGGAGAGTATCATATTCTTCAAGCATGCTAAGTATTTCTTCCCTTCTATTATGTTGTGTTGAACCTTTACTTGTAGATGTGGATGAGTCAATAAAGTGTCTAGATTGTCTCGAAAGAGAATCTTCATAATGAACTAACCTTTGTTGTGTTTGAGTAAGGTCCTCCATGATCTTTTCCATACTAGGCATCTTTCCCATAATTAACTAACTCATTGTACACAACTTAAAATCAACCCAAATTGAAATGCAATCAACTGATTTTACCCAACAGGTTGTCAAGATCCAAGTTTTGATACCACTATAAGAACCCTTGCATATTCTACCCTAAATTTTTTAGTTTGTGTTATTTGACATTTTATCAAACACTTTGCATGCAATCTAATTTTCTGAATATATTGATGCTTTTGGATGTCTATTTGTAATTTATGCTTTACGTTTTGATGAACAATGACATAAAATAACACCATACAAACAAATATTGAAACACAACAAGAGAGATCATAAAAAGCTTCTTATTTCTCCTTGAAAGCAAAGTATATCAGACTTAACAAAGTTTTGATATGAGTACAACAAGATATTCAAGTCTAATTTTTACACCAAAAGAAAGTTTATTGACAAGGCAAACTGCCCAATTGTTGGCAATTTGAGCAAGGAAATAGTTGATAGTTTGAATATCATGATCCAGAAAGTAGTTTGAGGACTGAAAAATTATCATTCTTGTCTAAGATAGCATGGAATTGTCATTGATGTCATAGGTTGATGTCATTGAGATTGAAAATGATCATGCATTAATGCCAAAGGTTGAGTTGAGCAGACTTGTGGAATAAATCGGGTTTGTGAAGTGCTCTTACTTATAAAATAAGTAAAGCAGTCTAGAAACTCTGAACTGGTCTAATAAATTTGGTCAGGGTTATAGAATGACTTTACTTCTTTCATGTTTATAAGTAAAGCAAAGTCAAAAATCCAAAGTGGTCTAGAGGAGTTGTTCAGGGTTCTGAAGTGACTTTACTTAGTCGAGATTTTGGAACGACTTTACTTCTTTATGTTTTATAAGTCAAGCAATGTTAAGAACCCGAGTTGGTCTAAGAGGAGTTCATTGGGTTTCCAGGATAGCTTTACTTCTTCCATTTTCATAAACTAAGTAGTGGGAAAAACCCGAATTGGTCTTGAGAATTCTTTCAGGAGCATCTTACTTCTCTTACGATTATAAGCTAAGCAATGTGGGAAACCCAAAAGGCTCCAATGAAGAGGTGATCAGGGATTTGCAAGCACGTTACTTCTTTATGTTGATAAGCTAAGTAAAGTTAAAAACTTGAAAGGGTCTAGATCAAGTAATCAGGATTTTAAAGAGGAACTGCTTCTCTCAAGTTGATAAGTCAAGAAGGATGGAAAACCCGAAATAGTCTTGAAGAATTCCTTCAAATGAATTTTTTTAGAAAAAGTGGCAAGGACAATTCTTTCAGAAAAATTGTCAAGTCCTTTTCAGAAAATTGTCCCTTAACAAAAATATGAAGGGTACATTCAAAAAGTCCGAAGGGTATCTTTTGAACATTTTGAAGGGCAAGTGGACCTTTTCAAAAAGTCCGAAGGGTATCTTTTGAACATTATGACCTTTTCAAAAAGTCTGAAAGGTATCTTTTGAATGTTATGAAGGGCAAGTGGACCTTTTCAAAAAGTCCAAAGGGTATCTTTTGAATGTTGCAAAGGGTATGTGGACACTTACAAAAAAATCGAAGGGTAGATTACAAAAAATATGAAGGGTATGAGGATCATTGGAAGATTTTTGAAGGGCACTTCTAAATAGAAGCCAATGATGAATTCTTTTGAATAAATTAGAGGACACTTCAAGATGAAATGGACCATTACAAAAGTTTCGAAGGATAGTTTGCAAAATGGTCGAAGAAGTCCTTGAAAAAAAACCCACAGAAATTGTCTCGAAGATAAAGGCCCACAACAATTTGTATAAAGGAACCTTCTAAAGGATTAAAGTAAGGATAAAAGATGAGCAAGTCTACAAAGATCAATGTTGCAAGGAGCATTCCAAGAATGCCAAAGAAAATAAGATCACGCTAACATGTTGAAGTTTAACGTCACAATAGAAAGGGTAAAGAATGAGTATATCGAAGACAATCGAAAGGAGCAGAAGTGAACCCATCATATAAAAAGCAACGAGATGCAAAAAGGGAAGAAAAAAAGCTCAATGGTTAATGACAAGGCAATAATTAAAATACATGTTGCTTTAAAAATCAATGGCTCATGCTTGATTGATGCATTAGATCCAATGGTGTGAAGCAAAACCAGATTACCCTATGAGTGCCCGTGCATTTGACAAGTCTTAAGAGGTCATAAGGAAAGATCCAACAAAGAAAACATGAAATTGACACGATGAAAGAAATAAAAAGCTAGCATTTAATGTGTTCTAATTGTCTGTAAAGGAATAGGTAGAACTGGTGAGAGATTGAAATTAATCAATCTAATTGATCATAGAAGCAGTGCAATTAAGATTAGTAGAAGTGCAGATGCCAAAGATAGTAAAGAAATTTGAATGTTGCCATTTGAAGCATGAATCAAGACATGAAGTCAAAATCACATTAAATGTAGATCAAAAGCTTGAACCGGTTAAGATCAGCTGAAGTGTGAACACCTTACAGATAGAAAACCCTAAGATGCATTTGTCTATATATGCTATGAATAGAACATTTGAAAGCATCTTTTGCTCCTACGGCTATAATAATTAGAGTGTTAACTCAAAAATTGTCGAGTGAGGACATATACAGACAGCATAAAAAGGCAAAGTAAATAAAGTGTGTCAAAATAGAAGATATCTAGACACAAAGATAAAGAGGTCGAAAAGATGAGAAGGCACATAGTGTGAAGGTGTAGTTACAAACTAGACTTGTAACAGAGAAATTGAACAAGATTCATTTTGAATCTCTTTTGTATTCTAAAGTTGTAGCTCCATATCTCTTACAGGTTGGTGCCATCAAAAAAACTAAGTCGATGCTCAGTTAGGAAGTTGGTGCTTCCTTAGAGTGGGTGTTCTTGAATGTAACCAGTGAGGTTTGTCTGTGAGACATCTTTTATGTGAGGTTGGATTAAAACAGTAGATTTTAACATCTTTTCTCACCATGGTTTTTCCCTTTGGGTTTCTACATAAAAATATGGCATTGAGTATTCTTGTGTGTATGATCTTTGCTTTTGTTCTTTAATTTGCATATACATTATGTATCTTGTTTAAGAGTTTTAAGAAATAGGCTTTAACTCATCTACTGATTCACCCCCCCTCTCAATAGATAGTTGTGTTCAACACCAATTGCAAAGAAGTAATATTGGACAATAAGAGCAATGATGTGAAGAAGTTAATGGCTAGATATGGACTGATTTTTTGAATATTTTCAGACCAACAACTCCTCCAATGCAAATTTGGAAAATGAAGCTCAAAGAATGCCCTTGACAATGTCCAAACCCTCTCCAATGCAAATCGACTAGGGTAAATATGAAACCCTAGAAACCCTAGGTTGAAGTAGGTCTAGGAGATGCCAAATGTACCCTCCAAACCCTAGCTCTTGTAGTCTAAAATAATAATACTAAAATCTGAAACTAAATTCTACAATTTCCTCTAAACCCTAGTCATCCAAAATAGAAGAAAATTCATATAAAATCAGGGACAGCTCCAAAAATTTTGAAACCACCTTCAAATGATGCCAAAAAGTCCCTAGATCAAGTCACCCAAATTGAAAAATGCATGAAATTTTTTAAAAACCCCAAAATCTACAAAATACCTCCATAATGGATCTCAAACCCTAGCAACCAGCTTGATAAAATTCTTCTCCAACATGTACAAACCCTAGCCATCCCAAATCTCATGAAAATATGATTCAATAAGCTCAAATCTATAACTTCAATCTTCAACCTGCAAATAAATCTTCAAACCCTAGATGGTTGAAGCTCTAAATAGGTAGTAAAACTTGTAAATATGTCCAATGATAAATCTTGAATGAATCCACCTCTCAAGTAGAGTTGGGTTTTCATCCAACCTATAAATCTCTAAGGGTTTTCATCCTCAAAGTTGGCTGCAACTAAATACTCAGTTGAAGATAGAGAGAAATCAAGTTTTCAAACCCACAATTATCCTCAAATGACCAACTCTCATCTACTTTTAAAGAAACCCTTGATCTTCTAGAAAGATCCAAAATAACCTCCAAAAAGCTTCTAGAAGAATATTTTAATATTTCCTAAAGTGACTTTATAATATTTTATTCTTTTAAGTCACTTTAATTAAATTAATCAAAATAAAGTTACCTTTATGATTTAATTTATTTAGATAACTTTATAAATAATTAATTTACTAGTATTCCCTTATAACTCTATTATTTAGTTTATGAGAATAAAATAAGCTAAATATCAATATCTTCCATTACTCAGAAAATGGGGGCATTACAACATTTTGAAGTTCATTGGACTGATGAAGGCAATTGGAGAGGATCTAGGGGTCCTCTACAATGCTTTCATATAACTTTTCAAGCCTCACTTGGTATGTGTGAGCTCAAAGAGGCAAGACATCTTCAATTTGGAGCAAGTTGCAAGTTGAAGACATGGAGTTCTTGATGTTTTAGGGTTTCCAACAGTTGAGAGCATGTTGGTGAAGCTATCACAACTCCTCAACACCTTCTTGATGCTCTTCAGGTTCATTAAAGAGTTATTCATGCTTACATGGACCAAAAAATTCATAACATGATAGTCACCTATAGTCTTCCACAAGTGTCCATCATCGATCAATGTGTAGGCAAAATCCTAGTAATAGGAGAGCCTCCAATGCATGAAAGGAGCGATAAGTAAACTTTTGTTATATGATGGCTTATTAAAAACTCTTTTAAAACTTCTCAAAGCACTGATTAGAGCCAAAAAAAGGCAAATAGGTCATGTTCTCATGTCCATCAAAAGATTGTGTACAAATATATCTATGTTAGGTGAACAAAAGAGACAAATCTTGCCTTGCATGAGAGGTATGAAGGTCTAAAGCCTCATGAGTACTATTGTGAGGAGATAGAGACATGATTTTAGGATTAAAATGACTAAATAATGAATCATAAATGGCTTAAAATGATAAAAATGTAGACCTATAGGTCTTCATTTTCAAGAAAAGGCAATAAAACCTATATTGAATGATGAGGTCTAAGGATCAAATGAGTTGTAGAGGCCATGGGAAAGATATGAGTAAAGTTTTGTATGGTAGAGGAGAGATAAATTATGAGTTGAAGGACCATTCTTTGGAACCAATAAATATCAGGCCAAGAAGGAACATCTACAGGCCTAATTGGGACCTAAAGGTTTGTACCTTGGATATGAAGAAAAAGTGCATATTTTGTGCTAATTAGGAAGTTTGTAAGAGAAATGAGATTGAAATGTGGATAGTTTTCCAAGGATGTCTAAACCTCTTATGAAGAGAGGAAAACCATCAAGATGAGCAAAGATCCCTTGAAGAGAGTCCAAGCCAAATGAATACCTACAAGCCTCTCATAGGCATAATATGAATTGAACATGCATTTTGAGCAAGAATGGAGTTTTTGAAGGCCTATTACAGATGTGAGAGACCATTGATAAGATTTATAAGTTGATTGGAAATATTGAAATGAGGAACATATACCATAATAGGACAGTTAGGGTCATACTAGCCTAATTGCCTACAAACTCTCAAAGTATGGAAATCAAGTGGCATAACGTTTTGGAAGATCAATGTCTATTAGAGACCAATGATAAGCATGGTAAGACTGTTGAAGACCTATTGGAGGCATTTTCAACTAATAAATTTTAATTTTAAGGTTTTAATCCAAAAACTCTCTTTCTCGATCTCACCCACAGTCTTGCAAACCTGAGAGGCTACTTTTGAATCCTAAAAACTCCAGTGAGAAAATGCATGGTGTCAAATGGATATTGGAGGAGTTAGGGGTTTATACTACTTCCAATTCATGGCATTGGTTTGTTGATCAAGACACTATGCAATATGAACAATCCTTAAGAGGATTGAGCACTAAAAATTCTCTTTTCACCTTGTGAAGGGCTCGAGAAGGCTTAAGTTTTTGCTTGGATATTAGACGAGGAAATGCATGGGACCTGAAGATATTATCCATAGGAGGGAAACCTTGTGTACTACACACTTGTGGCATTGGTTCATGGAAAGGCCCTCACCTTTATGAATCATCATTAAGATGTTAGGGATGTTTAAACCCTCTTTAAACCCTTCTAAGAGTTTGATGGAGACATAAGTCCTTCTAATTACCTGAAATGCCTTGAATGACCCTATAAACACTTGGATGACCTCTATAGACCTAAGAGCATGGCCTAGAAGATTGTTTTTTGAAGCTAGTTTGCAGGATTTTGAAGTCTGCAAGTCTTCTTAACCAGTGGTAGAGGATTATTGAGCCAAAAAAGTGGTATGTAACCCTTTCACGAGTCATTTGAGAGGTATTTATAGGGATAATATAGTTTGCTTGTGGTCTAGGCTTGCGATAAGAAAGGTGATCAATCTTGCACCAAGAAGGTTGAATTGCAGGTTCTTGGCAACATGAAAAAGTTTGAAACTCATTTCTCATTATCTCCCAAGATGGAAGGAGCATAAAAGAGCCAATGATGACATGAGAGGACTCCAAGAACCCTGATCAAGAATGCCAAGTGTCAAACACAAGCTTATAACTCCTCTAATCCAAGAATGGGTAGTTTCACTTGAGGCTAATGAGTCATCAAGAAGGTGAAGAGTCATTCCATGCCACCCTTGATGAAGGAAAATATCAGATCAATCATACACATGTTGATGAGAAGCTCTATAATTGCCTATTTGATAGTTTTCTTGTTTGTAACTTGTTCTTCATGAGATGACACTTGTAATATGCCTCTTTCTCTCTCTCCTCACATTCTCCTATATATGTTGCCTTGAATGGCTTGTTATGGATCTTTTGGCTAAGCATGGTGAAGCCAAGCTCAACTAAACACTTATACTATGTTTTTGAATGTTGAATAAAGCTGATGTTTACCTTATCAAATGTCTACAATTAGTGTATTTGTGTGATTGTTGATGAATTTTAGTAGTAGTTCTTTTACTCGGTCTCATTTATCTTATCCTACCTCTTTGCAAATGGATTGTCTTCTAATAGGTCACACGATGAGTTTGGATAGCCTTGCATAGTTTAGAAGTGGATTTAAGTCATTAGTGTCTTCCTTAGCCCTCTTGATTAACCTTTCTATTCGATATATTGTATATGACCTCCATGTTGAAATACTCATGCTTGAAGGTCCTTGTTGGGTAGTGTGATTAGCTTCAATCTTAATTCATGTTCTTAGTGCAGTATGGTGAAGTAGAGGGTGTTAATTTGGTGCATCACCTCCCTAGTTAGTTTAATTTCAATTCTCTTACCCTTTTCCTTTACAAGCAATAGGTATAGAAGTAGTTTTAAGGGTGATAACATAAAGAGAGCTAGCCATATCTAGAAATTTGCTTCATTGATTAGGCCATCCACAACCTAGAGGTGTCTCCATGCTATCACTTAAGTGAGGAGGCTTGAAAAACCTCCTCAAGGGTGTAAATTTTGATGATAACAGTTTTGGCATGCTCAATGGGATAAGAGACTTCATCCATTGGAGAGTTATTGTTGTTACTCTTCAATGCACCAACCTTTAGAGGCATGAACACAAGCACCAATTGGTTTTAGTAGCCCAGGTATTCTTTCAAGCAAGTAATATTTGTATTTTGTCTTTCTCATGAGGTTTCATGACTAAGTTTAGAGTGGATTTCTGTTTTAATGAAGTTGGTGAGCCATGTCAAGCTTATGATGAACCATATCAGTCTTATGTTGATCCATAAGCTTGGCATGGCTCACCAACTTCATTAAAATAGAAATCCACTCTAAACTTACCCTCCATCCCTACAATGACCCTACTTACCCTCCATATGACCCTAGCTATCAATGTGATCAGCCTTGGTATCAAGAGTGTTATCCTCCCTCCCTTCCTCATCAACCTTACCAAGCTTGTCAGCCTTCATATCAGTTCTATCAAGCTTGCCATCAACAGGAGTTAGGGTATAAGGAGGAGTGTATAGCTAGGCAAATTTAATCTAAGAAAGATCAAGACTCCCAGTTGCTCATGAAGATGTTGAAGAATGAAATGGTAATGAGAAAGGTAGATGGAGGTGTATAATTTGGCCAAGTTGTCCCTAGTCATCTCATTCAAAAGCTAAGGGACTCATTATAGTTTGCAAGGAGTGAGTGGGTAGCCTTTGAGAGGGGAAACAATCATGTCCTAACCCATGAAAGGCTAGAAATAATAGATTTGAATCAATGTATGGAGGATAGATTAGTAAGATGGGAAGATAAATAATTGCAATCTCTTAAACCTCAATCACCCTCTTCAATCCCAAGTTAGTCCTCTTGTGTTCCTAATTTGCTCCAAATTGAAATAAGCCATCAAAAAAGGCTTGATTCTATGAAAGCTTCACTCATTGTCCCTCAATATCAACTTGATCTCCCTTATGAACCTTATCCTATGCTCATTTAAAATTAGAAATTTGAAGATAATCCAAGGAGACTTGTAAGCTCCCCAAACCCTTCATTCACCCCTCAAGTTATAACACACCATCAAATGGAGACTCCTAAGTCCAAGGTTCCAAGTTGGAAGCAAGTTGTAGAGTCATGGGGGAAGAAAGATGAACCATGCCTTGATTAAGAGGTTGAGGCCAAAAAGGAACTTGTACCTATTCAAGCACCATCCATTTCTCATCAAGAGCCCCAGACCTTCCCATCATGAAAGTCTATCCAAGAGGGCATCTAAAACAAGAGAGAAGTCCTAAGATTCAAGTCAATTCATGAACCTATTCAAGCCCTACCCCTCCCTCCTCAAGAACCTAAAACTTTCCCATCATGGAGGTCAATTCAAGAGAGCTTTCAAATGAAGAAGGAAGTCCTTGTAGAGAAAGTTGAAGACCAAAGCATATCAAGGTTTGAGGGATTGGTTGATGAATAGAAGGAGAAGAATGATAAGCTCATTGATCATGAGATCCCAAAGCTTATTTGTGAGGTTGAATAGCCCATCATTGAGGAAGAACATGTTCTATTGGAGGCTAATGAAGGTCAAGTTTCAGTTGTATGTGAGCAAAATGAAGGATATGAAGAAGACTCTTCAAGTGAACATGAGGAAGAACTCATCATTAGCACTCCTCTTGGTGAAGAAAAGAGCAAATCATTCTTTGGTGATGAAGGGAGAGGTGATATTCATCATGTGGCAACAGAATTTGAAAGAAAAAACACTTTTGAAGATGAATAAAGCCTATTTAAGATAGTTACAGCAGTTGCCCAGCCAGCTAGTCATCTAAATGAGACCAAGACAATCAAGAACAACAGTTCTTCGAGCCTCTTGATGAATTGGAGCAGCTAGATGCAATTGAGATGCATTTGGATACCTTCCAAGATGCCTCAAGTAGCCTAGAAGAGATAAAAGTTTGTTTTGAACTCTCTCCTTTGATTGAAAGTATTGGTCTTCCTTTTTGTTGCAAAGAATAATTGGTTAAGTTAACAATACAGGTATCTCAAGGAAATATTTGCATAAAGAGTCTCTATGAAGAAGTTGAAGTTGATCTTGATGTAGAAGATCTCCTAAGTAAACAAGATGCTTTCTCAAGTCAACATGAAGAGTTTCAAGATGATATATGGCAACAGTATTTGGAGATTTGTAATAAATTTGAGGCTCTTCAAAGGCCTATATCTCTTTTTGGGAAAGATAAAGATGCTTATGAAGCTGCTCTTTTCCTTGAAGATCAATGTGGGAGTTACCAAGAAGTTATTCAAGACAATGTATTGTTAGGATAAATCAAAACCTAGATCTATCCCCAAATTGCATACAAGAGAAACTATGAAACAAATTTATCAAACATTCTAAAAATAAACATAAACATGCAAATAATAAGAGACACTAGATTTAACATGGTTCACTCAAGATGGGCTACATCCACCAAACTTGTCTAGTATATTATTTTTACCAATACAAGGGAGAAACAAAATCTTGTAACAAACCCTATTACACTTCTTTACCTTTTCTACCTCCTCTTTGTGTACAATATTTTATTATTATTTTTTTCACACTCATACATATTAGCCATATATCAAGACATTTTAGGGTAAAAAACAACTAAACATAACCTCTACCATCAGATCTAGAAACTTTTAATCAACAGCTTAGATTGACTACAAAATTACAATTTAATAAGACAATTTTAAGTTCTCCCCCTTGCAACCCTCCGTGCCATCAGGTATTCAAAGAATGGGATCCAAACCCAGATGAAATAACATTATTATTTTAACCTCTGATCTTGGAAGACAATTAGGCTTCACACTTAATAGGTACACCATTTCATGGAGCCTCTAGTAGTCAAAGTTGATGTTTCCCCTATGATTCAAGAGGTGATCATGTTTGAGGTGAGTTCAAACATCAAGGAGAAACATAAGGTAATTATTAAGCCAAAAGATGAGAGTGTCTTCATTGGAAACATGTTTGTTGTTAATGATTCACTTGAGATTATGCCAAATGAGTTGGCAAGCAGGAATACTACACCAAATATCATGTCTAAAGGGCAGCTTGCTCTACATCATTGCTTATCTCATGGAGAAAGAGTTTGCAAAAATTTCCATTTAACCCAGGAGGAAAATGTCTTAAGATTAGTTGTTTTCAGTAGTTTCTTGTCTTGTCTTTCCTTTAAGTGATGTGTAGCACAGTGTTTTATTTTATTGTTTTGTTGTGTGTGTCTTGATTTGATGTGTTTACTTCTTGTTCTGTTGTGTTGGTGAAGATGGTTAGTTGTTTTAGTTGTTTCAAGGCATTTACAGTCAAGTGTCAAGGTTAGTTCAGTTCTGATATTGAGTGAGAGATGACTCCATGCCCAATGGATGGACTAGGAAACCTGTCTAAGGCGCATAATAGGCATGCAATCCTAAGAAGTCACCAAAGATGTTAGCCAAATTTGGATACCATAGGTGAGTCTAATAAAAATCTTAACTTTTTGCACTAGGTATCCCTTTCTAAGAAGACTAAATGAATGTCTTATACAAGTTTAGCATTGTTTAAGGTGTTTTTGAGGAAATTAAATTAAAGTGTTTTCTTTATGTTAGGGTTGTTTAAGTCATCTATAGTGCAAATCCTTATTATATGTATTTTATGTCCAATTCCAATGTTGTTATAAGCTTAATGAAGTCAAATAAAAGATACTTGTATGGCCTAAAACATGTCAAGTCATATTAAGCCAATTTCAAATGCGAAAAAAGTAGTTACAAGAGGAGAATAACGTGTTTTGCAAGTAGTCACATTAGTGAAAGAGAGTGATGACATGTTTCAATCTTCTCCAAGTCCATCAGACTCAAATCCATGCTTAGACAGTGTTTTTCTGGTCAGAAACATCAAAAAACTATTTATCTTTTCGCTCAAGTTTTTGACAAGCCAAGGAGTTCAACCAGGTTGTGCTTAGTTCATGAAGAGGAAAGAGTTTTGAATCTAGTGTACTAGGGGTTGATAGGTGCCCTTATTCCCTTATAATCCATGTCCATAGTTCTCAAGTTGAGGCCACCAACACTATGAACCATCCTTAAGAGCATAAACCTCTCCAAAACCCCTACTAGCTCAAGGTTTTCTTTGTGACTGCATTTTGAAGCTCAATGGAACCATGCATGCAATTGGAGAGGATTTGGGGGGAATGTAAAATTTTTTCATATGACCTTTCAAGCCTCACTTGGAATGTGTGAGCTCAAAGAGGCAATAAATCTTCAGTTTGGAGTAGGTTACAGGTTGAAGACATGGAGTTCTTGTTGATTTAGGGTTTCCAATAGTTGAGAGCATGTTGGTGAAGCTCTCACAACTCATCAACACCTCCTTGGTTCTCTACAGGTTCACTAAATATTTATTCATGCCTACATGGACCAAAAAATTCACAACATGATAGTGATATATAGTCTTCCACTAGTATCCATCATAGATTCACGTGCAAATAGAATCCTAGTAATAGGTGAGCCTTTGTTGCATGAAAGGAGTGATAATTAGACCTTAGTTGTATGGTGGATTCTTAAAAATTCATTTATACCTTCTCAAACCACTAATTAGAGCCAAAAAGAGGCAAGGAGGTCATGTTCTCAAGTCCATCAAAGGACTGTGTACAAATTTGCCTACGTTAGGTGAACAAAAGAGACAAATATTGCCCTACATGAGAGGTATGAAGATCTAAAGCCTCATGAAGACTATTCTAAGGAGATAGAGAGATGAATTCACAATTAAAGTGACTAAATAATGAATCATAAAGGGCTTAAAATGATAAATATTTAGACCTACAGGTCTACAGACTTGTAGGTCTCCATTTCTAAGAAAAGGCAATAGACCCTGTATTGAATGATGAGGTCTAAAGATCAAATGAGTTGTAGATACCATGGGAAAGATCTATGGAAATGTGTGCAGGGTAGAGGAGATATAAACCATGAGTTTAAGGACCATTCTTGGGCACCAATAAATATCAGGCCAAGAAGGAACATCTACAAGCCTGATTAGGACCTACAGGTCTGCACCTTGGATATGAAGAAAAAGTGCATCTTTTGTGCTAAGTAGTAATTTTGGAAGATCAAGGAGATTGCAAGAAATGTGGATAGGTTTCCAAGGATGTCTAAACCTCTTATGAAGAGAATAAAACCATCAAGATGAGCAAATATCCCTTGAAGAGAGTCCAGGCCTAATAGAGACCTACATGCCTGTCATAGGCAGAATATGAAGTGAACATGCATTTTGAGCTAGAATGGAGTTTTCGAATGCCTATTTAAGATGTGAGAGGCCATTGATAATATTCCTAAGTTGATTGGAAATATTTAAATGACAAAGAGATACCATAACAAAGATAGTTAGGGTTAGACTGGCCTAATTGTCTCCAAACCCTCAAAGTATGGAAATCAAGTGGCAAGACCTTTTAGAGACCATTGATAAACATGGTATAGATTGTTGCAGACCTATTGGAGGCATTTTCAACCAATAAAATTCACTTTGAAGTTTTTAATCCAAAAATCCTCTTTCTTAGTCTCACACAATCTTGCAAACTCAAGAGGCTACTTTTGAAGCCTAGAAACTCCACTGAGCAAATGCATGGTGTCAAATGGCTATTGGATGGGGAGGATTGGTTTGTTGATCAATACACTATGTAGTATGAACAATCCTTAAGAGGACTGAGCACTAAAAATCATCTTTTCACCTTGTGAAGGGCTCAAAAAGGCTTAAAGTTTTTGCTTGGATCTCAAAAGAGGAAATGCATGGGACCTAAAGCTATTATCCATAGGAGGAGACCCTTGTGTACTAAAAACTTGTGGCATTGGTTTAGGGATTATAGCCCTCACCTTTATGAATCATTGTTAAGATTATAGGCCTATTTAAACCCTCTTTAAACCCTTCTAAAAGCTCGATAGAGATAAGTCCTAATGGCCTAAAATGCCCTTGAATGACCCTATAAACACATGGATGACCTCTGCACACCTAAGATCACCTGAATGAGCCATCACTTGGCATGTGTGGGAGAAATGTATGGATATATGGCCAGGAAGATTGTCTTTTGAAGCTAGTTTGTAGGGCTTTGAAGTCTGCAAGTCTTCCTAACTAGTGGTAGAGGATTCTTAATCCAAGAAAGAGGTATTGTGACCCTTTCACAAGTCATTTAAAAGGTCTTTACATGGATATTATAGTTTGAAAGTGGTTAACTAGGCTTGAGAGAAGAAAGGTAATCAATCTTGCACCAAGAAGGTTGAATTGCAGGTTCTTGGCAACATAAACAAGTTTGAAAGTTAGTTCTCATTCTCTCCGAAGATGGAAGGAGCATAAAAGAGCCAATGATGATGTGAGAGGACTCCAAGAAGCCTAATGAAGAATACCGAGTGTCAAACACAAGCTTTAAACTCCTCTAATCCAAGAATGGATAGTTTTACATGAGGCTGATGAGTCATCAAGAATGTGAAGAGTCATTCCACGCCACCCTTGATGAAGGAAAAGATCAAATCAAGCATACACATGTTGATGAAAAGATTCATAATTGCCAATTTGATAGTTTTCTTGCTTATAACTTGTTCATCATGAGATGACACTTGTAATATGCATCTCCTATGCCTATCTCTCTCTCTCCTTCTCACATTCTCCTATATATGTTGTCTTGAATGGCTTGATATGGATTCTTTGGATGAGTATGGTGAAGCCCTGCTCAACTAAACACTTGTACTATGCCTTTGAATGTTATATAAAATTGATGCTTACCTTCTTGATTGTATGCAATTAGTGTACTTGTGTGATTGTTGATGATTGTTAGTAGTAGTGATTTCACTCTCTCATTTGTCCTCTCCTACCTCTTTGCAAATGGATTGTCTTCTTGCAGGTCACATGGTGAGTTTGGATAGCCTTTCATGGTTTAAAAGTGGATTTCAGTCATGAGTGTCTCATTAAGTCCTCTTGATTAACCTTTTTATTCAATACATTGTCTATGACATCTATGTTGAAATACTCATACTTGAGAGTGTTAATTTGGTGCATCACCTCCCTAGTTTAGTTTAATTTTAGTTCTCTTACCCTTTTCCTTTGCAAGTAATAGGTCTAGTAGTAGTTTTAAGGGTGCTAACATCAAGGGAGCTAGCCCTATCTAGAGATTCATGTCATTGATTAGGCCACCCACAACCTAGAGGTGTCTCCATGTTATCACTTAAGTGAGGAAGCTTGAACAACCTCTTCAAGGGTGAAACTTTTGATGATAAAAATATTCTTGTTTGATATGTAAGAACTCTCATATGCTTATCTTTAGGTGTTTGTTCATGTCAAAATCTTTGATGAACTTGACTGTGATATGGCAGGAGTGTATGGACCCTTCGGTGAGGCGATAGTACCAGTCAAGGGCTATCCATTTGAGTGTCTTGGGTAAGATCTTTGCTACAACTCCATCCCAAGGCAGGACATCCCTGAAAATGATGGCATAGGATTTTACATGCACATTAGAATCCCCTTCCCCTTTTAATTTGGGTAGATATGGTAGGAGACATGGGAGAAGAATTCCTCATATGCTAGCATCAAGGGGTTCTTCAAGGTATTCAACGTAGGTTCCCATGTTGTAAAAATCTATCTTCATTGTGGTGATGTTGGTATAAGGATGTGGGGTAATGAACAGGTTGACTTGATAGCTACTGAGAGGTGTGGATGAAAATTAATAAGGAGGCACATAGTAGGCCAGGGAATAATTATCTAGCTAAGTGGACTTTGAATACATGTGGAAATATGAGGGGACATTATGAGACACAGGGGGCATCATGCCTTGTGGCAAAGTGTACAGGGTTTGTTATGATGGTATATGGGTTGTTTGTGTGTAGCCTGGTGAGATGTGGGTTAAGATGCATCTCGTATGTGAAGGGTTACTATATGTGGGAGGTATGTAACCTGGAGGCATAGGGAATGATAGATTGTTTGTTACTGCATTATTTGGTAGTGGTGGAGCATATGTGTATACACATCCTATTGGAGTTTGTGTGGGCGGTTGGTAAGACAAATAAGATTTTGAGACACCAGGGTTGGGGACCCCTTGGGTGAGAATGTCTCCAAGAGGTTGATGAGAGTCGTGGGTCTACTATGGTATTTACTCCCATAATGGCAGGAACATGTAAGTTTATTGTTGTGATGTGGGGTGAGTTGTCATTGGAATGAGGAAGGATGAGGGATGAGTTGGCATAAGGAGATTTCGTCCTATCCTTTGGCTTAGAGCTTGCTGATTGTTTACTAGGTCATGGATACAACCCCCCAGGGTGTTAATGAGTTGATTTGGCCCCGTGTTGGTATTGGGGCCCTAGGCCTCTAATGTAGGGAGGGTTGATGCTTGAGATGAGGCCATATGAGGGGGTTGGTTTGGGGCAGGAGCTCTAAGAGTAGCGTTGGTAGTGGTTTCTGATGGGATGGAGGCATCCTAATTCCTACTAGGAGGATGCATAACGACTTGCATGAAATTGACCTCATCCTCTAAATGATGGATCCTTCCTAAATAGTGATCGTATTTGGCAATGTTTTTCATGTCTAGGCTTTGCAAGTTGATAGATGGCCTTGTGGCCATGCAAGGGGTGACTGGGCCTCCACTTTTAAGAGTCATGGTGTTAGAGTTGGGGTGGTTGTTTGCATTTTCTAACACGTCACATATTTGTTGAAGGATAACCCCACTCCTAGCCTAAATGTTAAGAAAGGAGTAGTCGTAGGATTGGTTTTTTATGTTAGTGTCGAAGGTTAGGTTATTCCAACTCATCAATGATGGTTTGCTATAGATAAATTGGCCTCTCCTATAGCCCTCTAAGCAAAGATATGTGTCGATGTCCTATCCAGACATATTATGGGGGTATATGGATACCCAAAAAATAAATGGAAGGAGAGAAGATCGAGAAAGGAAAGGAGAAGGAGAAGAAAAGGGGATACATAAAGGATGAAGTATTTCACGTTGGGTTCACCAATTTATATGCATGCAAATTAGCACATGCTAACCTGTGCACTCGACTCCCTGGGGTCTGGCTGAGGCAGCCAACATAATGGATGGACTAGGGGTTTGGCTAGTTGTTGGGTGGAACATGATTTGGGATATGTGGCGATAATGGATTCTCATGATGGAACTAGAAGACCTTAGCAACATCCTGATGCTCGAGTTATGTGGAGATAAAGCTCCAAGGTCCTTCAGTCTCTGATATCACAAGAAGGCAAAGTCCTTGGTCAATGTTAGGCTCAGAGAAATGAGAGAAATTGGGCTGAATAACTCACGGGAGAAGATCTACTCTATCGGGTTGACTTTGCCCAACCAATGTCACCCACTAGATGTGAATGATATAAGACGAAGCTAGACCCGAGGAGAAGAAAAATGGGATGGATGGGCGATTAAGCTTGGTTAACGTTATATTGATGCCACCTGTTCTGCATGATAACAATGATAGGTGGATCAAGGATGTGCTCTTGTACTTCTAAAGTGGCTAAATACTCTATGATGAGGTGGGGAATTGGAGTAGATCAAAAGACCTCATGTCTCAACTCAATATTAATGTCAAATCATGTAATAATGTTAGGACTAGATGCTCTAACCCTAAGGAATACGTTGTGTTGAACAAGATTTGGTGTCTTGGGAAGGGTCATCTAAAAGAGATTAGACAGAAGCTAGGGAAAAGCATATGAGTTTTTTTAGTCAATGGCTTACAAAGTGTGTTTGTTAGAATGTTGAAGCAATGCTTTGATATGTATTCCTTGTGCGGACAGACAAGGCTTATGTAGGATATGTTTTCTTACATGGATGGGTAAGGCTTTTGATATGATATAGTTGTTTGCACAAATGGAAAGGTTCTTGTTGTTATGTGTTTGCTTGCACGAATGACAAGGCTTTTATTGTTGATTATTTTTGAGTTTTTTTAGGTTTTAACCAACAAATACTTGCTGAAAAAAATGTTGAAAGTAAAGAATAATAAAATAAAACAACTGAAAGAAAAACTCATTTTTTTATCCTTTTTAATATTTGGAATGCGTACAATGAGAGAGGGAAGAAACTTAGAGTACTTTGCAAGATGCTGATTTTTCCTATATCCATTTGCATGCAAACTAGATGCGATGTTTTTATTTGTTTTTGATTGGTTTATGTGACATGAACTAAATGCATGAATTAAATCTATTGTGCATAAGTAATATAATAAGATATTTGATCTAAAACAACAGTAATAAAACACTTTCTATGAACCTTCCTTATAATCAAACTTTGGTTAGCTTCTTAGCCTTTCTAACTTGCTACAAACAATTTTTTTCTAATGAATTGATAGGATGAAAGTAAAATATATAAGTTTTGATGTTATGTTTTGAAAGAGAGAAATGAAAATGCTTTTAACCCTTTGAAATAAACAAAATCATCAATCCACAACCTTCATACATTCACCCACAGTTGTCCATGTTTTTGTGTTTACCCAAGTGATTGTTTTAAGTACAAGAACTTTGTCTACATTTTGAATGAATAATAGTTGCCTTGATTGTAAATGAATTGAAGATTTGTTAAGATCTCTTTTTGGAATGATTGATAAGATGTATTGTTAACTTGAAATGAAACTAATCTATTGAAGGCAAGCATAAATCAAAACTAATTATGTTTTTGGTAGCAAAGACAAATGAAAGAGGTAGATCTATTTCACTATCAAATTTGCTTCTTTTTTCTTTTAAATGAGAAACTAATTTAATCACAATAACAGGTTATATTAAATATAATCTAATAAAAAACAAATACTAGAAATCAAAAGAACTCCAACTTAATGAAATAAATCAACTAAAGTGTAAGTAGTGTGTTGATAGAAGAATCCTCGAGCTAACTCTGTATGCTCTTATTTAAATTCAAAAAACTCTATAGCTGAAGGATACATAAACTCTAGAACAAGATAGAAGAGGGGAGAAAACACAATCCACAAAAAGAAGAGTAGCTGAATTGAGGCTCGCTGATGTCTTGGATTGCAAGGTTTGTGTTGTTCTCACTAATGACACTTCTTCATTTGCAACTATGTAGTTGACTCAAAAATTGTAGGGGCTGAATCTTCTGAAAATTTTAGCAAGATTGTGGCTACAAAAGCTTTTCAATAACAATCTCTAATGGTAAATTTTAGATCTGAAATCAAGGTAAAATTGGCCTTCTTGTAGGAAGAGAAAGGAGTTTGCATGGGATAGTTCAACTAAATGTGATAGTGAGTTCAACTTGAGATGAACTGAGGAAGGCTAAAATTAGAAGAGTGAGTGAGTTGGGCAAGATTGAAAGTGAATACAAGTGTTAAGAACAAGAAACACGAAGCTAATTGTGAAAACACGTGAAAACGAGAATTACGAGAGCTAATTTTGAAAGGCATTTACATTGTGATGGAACCACCGCTTATGTAGGGGCATTGTAGAATTGTCGCTTATCTTGTCAAAATTGCCCTATAAGATAAAATTGTTGATCTTTCAATGCATAACTGTCGTTATACAATAAAACCATCTCTTAGGTTTCAAAACTGCCACAGCGGTTGTGGAAACTAAGAGGTGGTTTTGTCACTGAGGGGTATGATTCTATCACCTGAGGAGGTGGTTTTCTGACTCACGGCCAATTTTTAAAACAATATGGAAATGGATAGGAAGGTCATGATCAAGGGGACCAAAAGGGATTAGAAGAGGAATGTGGAAGCATAAGGGGATTTAAAACTACAAAGTTCCATGTGAAGCACAAAATAAGAGGTCATTGCATCATCATCGAATTTATATCAGAAATGTCACACTATGTAATTTTTAAGTGCATACAGTAACCTACAATGACAACTGAGGGTGGTGACTTATAAATTTCATGAGATGTAACAACTAATGGACAAACTTAAATTTGATATCTATTTGATTGTCATAGGGCAATTTCAACCTTAAATTTGATGTCCATTTGGCTGTCATATCGTTGTTTCTCTTCTTGTAATTGAAAAAACATACTAATATTTTGGGCATATGGTGGAGTTTGGAGTTTTTTTTCCAAAAAAATATTTTTGACCCTAATACAGTGGTGCCGTTATATTGAGGCCATCTTCCATTAGTGGTGAGAAATTCTTAGAGAAAGTTATAGTGTCATCAATCAATGTGGTATGTGACAAATCCAAGATACGTGTCGAGAGATATCACAAATGCATTTGGGATATTGATAAAAGTTATAGGTGATTTTGAATTCAAATTTGAATGATTGAACACAAGAAAATTAGAAAAGGGGGAATGCACTGAATTAACTAGAGGGGAAACAAGAAATAGATTTTCAAACAAACTGTTAGGGTCAACCAGTACAATTTAAATATATTATTAATACAATATAATTCAACTCATATAAAGGAATTGATAACTCAACAAGATGAAATGGAAACTATTTCTGAAATGTAAAGAGAGGATATTAAGATTTAAAAATCGACGAGAGTACTACTATCACTCAACTTAATCCATATTAACATTACATATACAAATATACAAAACCTCCCGAAAACAAATTAACATAAAATAAAGACAATGAGAAGAATGATATAAGTGGATTTTACACCGGAGGCATTGATAGAGAACATCCCTAGGAATTTATATTCAAGCCTTTGGACAACTTAGCCTTAGCATGGTTGCATAAGCATCGAAACAAGTATATATATTTTAATTGTGATGCCTTATTTTTTCACTTCGGCGGCAACGCCAACACACATTCACCATTTAAAACTCAGAAATTGGAGACTCCCTAGGAAAAGGTTTTAGTTTGGAAGTAGCTGAAAATGAGGAAGGGCGGTTGGATAGGATTCCATTTTATCAGTTTGTGCTTGAATAACTCCAATATAATTAGAGGGTATTAAATTTTTTTTTTCTGTTTTTTTTGGGGAGGGAGGGAGAGGGAAGGCTCTGTGGGCTAACCATGGTTGAGAAAAGAAAAACAAATGTTGCTCTGGATGAAATGGGTATCCAAAGCCAAGGCGGGATCAGTAAACGAAATGCATTGGGTCAGGATATATTCCAATTGGGTATCGGAATGTGTGCGGAGAAGTAGAAGTGGGGTTTAAGTTTGCTTATTTTATAGGGGAAGCATAGGTGAAACCCTATGATTAGGTGCAAAAACATGTGAATTGAGAGTTTATTGGATTAAAAAGAGGCGGGACAGCTGGCATTGCAAAGTGTTGTGGACCCATTTGGGAGGGGTTGTCAATGCAACCTGGGAAAGAGTGGGGGAAGGCGACAAGCAATTAACAGAAAAAGAGGCTGGATCATGGCCATTTAGGCTGGATTGTATTAAAGACAGTTACCTTTCTGATGTTAATTTAATGATGATGGACGTTGAAAACTGTCAACGAGATTATCTTTAGCAGGTGATTCAGATCAGACTAAGATTGAGATTATAGTGATTACTAGGGATTGGATTGGGTATAGATAGAGAGAGATTTAGGATTTTCTTGATTTGATTGATTGGGTAGGATTCGATGTCGGTTTGTATTGTTTGATATTTATATTGATGTTGATTTTGATTTGGGTGTGGGACAATTAGACTTTGCACCAGCCACGAGGGTTAATTCTCTGGTGTTGGTTGGTTCTGGTTGAATAGAACATGTTGGCAGAGCAGGTAGCCCAGAAGCTAATTCATGTTTTGAATGAGATCACTTCATTTGGTGAATGTAGAAATTTTATGAGGAAAGAATGTGCCACTTTGAGCAGAAGGGTGAAGCTTTTGTCACCCTTGTTTGAGGAGCTGAAGGAAATCGGAGCACCTATTCCTGGTGATGCCATACATTTCTTTGATGCTCTGGGGGGTGCTCTTCGTTCGGCCAAGGAGTTGCTCAATTTCACCCATGATGGTAGCAAGCTCTTTTTGGTACCACTCCTTCCTAATTCTCAATTTCCTTTTGCAATTTCACATCCATTTTTTTTTGCCCTCCATCAATACTTTAACATCTGAATGAGATGTTTCCTTCAATATTTGAACATCCGAATGAGTTGTTTTATGAACTGGATACATATTAAGATCGTCCTTCTTGTTTATATTCTCCGAAACACCCAGCAAATTTTATCAATTTTGTTGTTTTAATATCCAAGCTATTATATGTGTTTGTAATGAATGCTTTCACAACTGTTAAGTGTGGTGGCATGTCGAGCCCATAAATAGATTGCATACCGAGATCCCAGACATTGTCATTAAAGATTCACAATGTACCAAATTTTTGAACCTCCATGGCAAAATTTTCGTTACATGAATACATCAGTGGCATATGTGGGAATTTAGGTGCTTCTCAATTAAAGATCATTGATTTAGATTGAATTCTTGACTCATTCACCAGAGTGAAACTTGTGTTTTCAATAAAAGAGAATATGGTAGACATAGCTCGAATGTTCCGGGTTCCCTATTTCCCAAGCAAAGATACAGAATATTGCTTCTTTAAATACACATCGCTAGTTTAAATTCATATCGCTTATTTAACTCTTGGTGCTGCAGCAATCATGTGTGTGGACACTGATTGGCAAATTCCATCAATAACTTTTAAGGGAAATACGTAATGTTATAGCATAGATGTATATCAATTGAAGTATATTCTAGAATATTAGCAGGGATATATCCTACTTGCTTGGTTAGATTGGGTCTGAGATCTGTGATGCCAGATCTCCCAAGGAATGTTGCAACGATGAATGAATTCAACCTGTTAAAGAGAACTCCCATCCATCACTCTACAAAATAGGTAATTTGTAACCATATCTGATAAATTACTTATATTGTACAGTGATAGTAGTGCATTTTTGTTAGCTTGTTCAATTTATTTATTATTGTAACATGTATTGGAAGATTTAGAATCCAAGATCTGGCATTCAATATGGCCAAGCAAGTGGAATACATGTCTGGCAATATTCTAAAAACACACTTCAAATCATAGTTGTATTTGTGCCATATATTTTGTGTGATATTCTTGTAAGTTCTCACATTGGTTCAGAAGATTGCCTATTCTTTCAATGCACCCAATCAAGTCATTTGTTAAGAATTATGGTTGTAAGTTGCCTCCAAAAAGCAGCATGTCACCATTCTTTGTATTTCACTATTATTATTGTGCAATGCATATGTACAGCAAAGGGTTTGTTCCAGCGTCTATAAAATTGTGCATGACTTACTTTCCAATTCAGTAGCTAGAGATCAAATGGTTACTTCCAAGGAAGTGGCTAATATCTTGTTGGTAGGTACATAGCTCAAGGCCAGTCAGTTTGGAATTTTAATATTTAATCAGGATGCAATGAATTGTACTTTACAAGTGCAGTTGTATTTAAAGCTTGCTTAGTAGCTAAGATTGATTATCAAAAGTTTTTTTAGCCAAGCATTTGAAACAACAGGTTCTGCCTGCAACGATTTACATGCAATATCAAATTTGTTGTCTATTCAAAAATCAAAATATATTATGTTGCATTCGGGGGTTGTGGCTTGAAGGATTACACAAAAATCTAGTTTGCGAATCAGCAAAAGACTGGAGAATCCATAGCATTTTATTTTGAGAAAAGTAGCTAAATTTGGTTATGAAACGGATAATTCCATTTTGCCAGAACTGAAACTCCTGCATTTTTGCAAGGTTCTGGAGAGAGATAAAGTTGCACAACAATTTGATGGCGTCACAGCTCAATTGGAGCAAGCACTAAGTATTCTACCATACAGCCAACTTGAGATATCAGATGAAGTTCGAGAACAGGTGAAGTTAAAGCCATCATTTGTCACACTCTTTTGTTCATTAATGATGCAATTTCCTTTTGATGCTTGAGATGTGACTTCTACAATTGCCACATAAGCATTGTTATTAACATATAGTTATTGCACTTTTCATATTTTCTAGCATCAGGTTTTGAGTGTTGAAGCATGCTCCTTTTACCGCACAAAATGCAAACAACAAACAGCATTTTTTGTTTTATTTGAATTTTTAAGGGTGGGGTGTGGTCAACCATGCGGTAGATACTCTGGTTGTTAATATACGAGTCTGGCTTGGGGATCCATTAAATTTTTATTTTAGGAAATAGTATTTTTACAAGTCATTGACAAGTGTTTAAATTATAAGTATTTTTATATATTAAAGCTTTTGATGTACAGAATGGCGAACTGCAGAAGTTGCCCTGCATGTATAATTAATGTTGTAGGTTCCCTTTATCTTTTATAATTATTGTACTTAATTCTGATGGGAACTTTCCCTTCCACTACCTTGAAGGTTTACCGGCAAGTGTATGTGATCGATAACATTTTCTGGGTTTAATTTTGATCTTGTCACTTGTGAAAGATTACATGTGTTTCCCCAGGTTGAGCTTGTACATGACCAACTTAAAAGAGCTAAAGGTCGGGTTGATGCACCTGATTTAGAACTGTATAGCGATCTTTCTACTTTATTATCACAGAAGAATGACAGAGATATTAACCCAAAAGTAGTGGGTAGGTTAGCAGAAAAGCTACAGCTTAAGACGATTGCTGATCTTAAAAAAGAATCACATGCACTGTATACAATGGTCATTGGAAGTGGTGATGATGATGACGACAGTGAGAGTTTAGAGCAGATATCAGTAATTTTGAGGAAACTGAAGGAGTTTGCATTGACTGAGAACCTGGAAATGAATGAAACTGACGATGAGAATAGCACTTCTTCTGGTGGAGCTTTCACAGAGAAGCTCAACTCTACTGATATTCCTGATGATTTCTGTTGTCCTATATCTCTAGAGTTGATGAAGGATCCTGTAATTGTGGCTACAGGACAGGTTCAAGTTTCTGTTGAATTCTTTATCTCTTACTTTACTCGTGTTCAGTACAGCTCAAATATAATTAGCTTAATATTTTTCCATGATAATTTCCCCGTCTGCTCTGGGTTTGAGATTGGTCCCTTTTGCATGCAGACATACGAGCGATCTTGCATCCAGAAATGGCTAGGAGCTGGACACAAAACTTGTCCAATAACACAGCAAACACTGCCTCACTTTGTTTTGACTCCCAATTATGCATTGAGAAGTCTGATTACACAATGGTGTGAAGCTCATGGCATTGAGATACCAAAAAGACCAGGATCTAGCACAAATGAGAAAACAAGTGGATGTTCTCCAGAAATTATCAGAGACCAAGCAACTGTGGATGCTCTTCTTCGGAAGCTTTCTAGTGGAATCCTCGATGAACAAAGAGCAGTCGCTGGTGAACTGCCTCTTCTAGCAAAACGGAATGGTGACAATAGGATCTATATTGCAGCAGCAGGGGCCATTCCACCACTGATTAAGCTCTTGTCTACACAGGATCAAAGGACACAAGAGCATGCTGTGACTGCTCTCCTTAACCTTTCCATTCATGATGGAAATAAGCGAGCAATAGTTATGGCTGGGGCAGTACCTCCCATTGTAGAAGTTCTAAAATCCAGCAGCATGGAAGCAAGGGAAAATGCTGCTGCTACTCTTTTCAGCTTGTCATTTCCCAATGAGCACAACATAACAATTGGTAAATCTGGGGCCATCCCTGCGTTGGTTGAACTCCTACGTGATGGAAATCAAAGGGGAAAGAAGGATGCTCTTAATGTATTTTTCCATTTATGCATGTACCAAGGAAATAAAGCAAGGGCTCTAAGAGCTGGCATTTTGACCCCTATGATGGAGCTACTTGTTGATTCCAATGCTGGAATGGTAGACGAATCCCTGGTCCTATTGGCTTTACTTGCTAGTCATCAAGAAGGGAAGGTAGCCATTGGGAATGCAAACCCAATCCCTATATTGGTGGACTTTATCAGGATTGGCCTGCCTCGCAGCAAGGAAAATGCTGCTGCTGTCTTACTTGCATTGTGCACATATGACCCAAAGCATCTGGATGCAGCTCGGAGACTGGGAGCTTATACACCCTTGACTGCATTGGTGCAGGATGGTTCAGATAGAGCCAAGCGCAAGGCTACTGCTCTATTAGACTACATGAACAAGCAAGAAGAATCGCCAACTAAACAAATATTCTCAACAAATCTGTGAGCGATCAATTTCCTTGTGCTTGGTGGCTTCCTGATTGTATGGTAAGGTGATCAAAGGTCATTTTTGCCTGTATGCTTAAGAAAAGATAGATGTGATGTGTTTTGTGGCCATAAGCTGAAGTTTCGAATGGTTGTTAGATGATGATTTGGGGTGAGCCAAGACATAACATTCCTTGAGCTTACATCACATCTATGTCTTAACCAACAAATTTTTTGGATCATATTGATAAGTTGGCTAAGAAGGATTTTGATTGGTTGGGTTTAGAAGAGATTGGTTCTGGTGTGTATCGTGCATGTCTTCTTGGTAATGCTTCCAATTAACTTCTTGGCTGGGCTCTTTTACTCTCCATTTGACTTTTTTACTCCCCATATGGCTTTTTACTTGTTCATTCTTTGGAGAAGCTGTACCAAGTCTCATCGAATCGCGAACAAACTTGTATTGTCTAAGCTCGTAGCTGTGCAGTCACAACTCTTTATCTTATGGCTCTGAATTTTATACATCCCTGAATTGTAAGTGATCATATGATGATTCAAAGATTGCAAAAGCAGCTGCTGAAATTTTGTCCGAGTTGGCAATAACCAAAATAAATAAAACATGGATAAGGATGCATCTTTGCAACTGTGGAATCCTTCTTATAGTGATGTAACCTGCTTTTGCCAAACTGAGACATTGGTTTTTCTTTTATAGATTCTTAGAACTTATGAAAAACTGCTGCACCATGCAATTAATTGTTCATCAATCTATATATACATCTTAACTTCACTATAAAAATAATAAAGAATCTTCCTTGGCCTCTAGAATAAGTAATGTGAAGATCCACTAAAGAGAGAAATCCGCCATGGTAAGAGAAGCATAATAGAATGAAAGACAAACCATTACTTCCCAAAGTTTTCTCTTAACTGAAACTGAAAACATAAAACTATTTCCAGTCCCATTTTCTATTTTTGCTTGGAAAATTTCATACGCTGCTCAGCTTTTTTTCCGCCCAATACACAATTCTCTGGAGAGCTTAAAACTTGGATCATACTTATTTCACTTTGACAAATAGGTAGGATCCCTTTCACTTGTGTTTATCTAGTTGTGGTTTTATAAATGTGGTATTTCAAGAAATGAATTGTTCCAATTTTTTTAAAAGAAACTATATATCTGTAGATTGTAAGACTTGTCATCTTTCATTGTAAGGAAGGCATATGGAATATGATATACATATTAGGTACTGCCTTATCTATACCTTACATACTCAAATCTTTATTTGAATATTAGATTATTAAATTTTGTGGTATTTTATTTGTGTTTTTGTTTTAAGATGGCTTCCCTGAGTTGTTATTACTCTAATGATATATTTTTCATATATTTTTAGGAATAATCAGGACACCCACTTAGCATTGAAGCACTATAAGAGGGGATCCATTTAACATTGAAGCACCATAAGCATTTGTTAGTAGGGGAAGGAACGATGAATGTAATCTACCATTTTGGGCTTCTCACCATCTAACCTCTTTCCATGCAAGTATTTGATTGTTGTCATGCAATACCCCTGTATGGAGTATTTTTAGCATGCCATCTTTATAAACTCTTCTATGGAAAGATTTATGGTAGCATGCCGTCTTTATGAACTATTCAAGTGTAGTGTCATTTACAACTAATTTATAATTTTAACTTTTTAAAAATCAATGCAAATAATTAAACTCTGCCCACAATACAGAAGGAAACACAGTCAACCATGTTAGGTTTTAGGTTCATTTGTTTTCTGGTTTAAGATTCATCTTCCTTATTTAAAATATAATTGAAAAATGAGTGAGGGGTTTAGATGAATCCAAGAGAGATGCATTGTTTGTTGGGTTGTGGTCAAGCTGTAGGGTGCAGGTGCTTATTGTAAGTATGACTTAGGTACAATACCTGGCCACCATGCCCTTAGTAATGAGTAATATGATGGAGTTGTCTTTTGCTTACCTTGAGGAAACAAAATCCAGATTTCACTTGTTCTAAAAATCGTATCCTAACAAGGCATGAGGTTTGGTGCAAGTCCTAAACAAAATCTAGCATTTATATAGCTCTTAACCCTTGGTGCCAAACCAAACAAGGCTTTGACCCCTGATTCCAACAATTTTCTTAATCTCGATTTAAAAAAAAAAAATCATTTTCAAGTTTTCTTAGCATGTTCTTCCTCGTAATTTTTTTGTCATGAGTATTGCAAACAATCCTCAAAAATGTGAGGGCAAAACATAAAGCTTGAAATAAAAATAAAACAGAGAAATTATTAAATGAATCTAATAAAATTTTTGGAGGAGTTCAGACACCTAAAAATGGCTCCATATCATTGTAATAGTGTTATTTTACATGTTTTTCACACACTTGTTTATTTGTCAATTATTGATTTAAATTAAAGATTATTATTGCATTTGTCGACTTCTAATATTTTTCTCCCTAAAAACTCCTCTTTCTTGTATTTTTCCTATACTTATTGGTCTTTGTGCCAAGGGCATTCCCAATACCTGTCTGGGGCCCCCTCAATGCTCCTAATCCCTTTTCTTGGTCATAGTTAACTTTAGGTGCACTTGCCCCCTTCTCTCTATCTTTTCGCTTCTACACATTGATATTGGTTTGACATGCCTACATGAACCTAATTTAAATTCAATTACATATAAATATTAAGTTTTGCAGTTCATTTTTATATACAATTTGTATCTAGCACTTACATAGAAATCATAAACACATAAAAGCAAATCAAGTAATGAATATTGATTATTATTTGAAACTAATCAATTTACTCAGAAACACATTTGATATACAAACTGGGGTTTTATCTATGTTATATAATTTCCATTTTAATGTCACATTAGCCCTTATGTGTGTCTCATTAGCTCCTCCTTCTAGAGTCACTATCCTTCCGGAGATTAAAGAGGTGATCATTTATGCACTCTAGGAGATTATAATGTGCAATGAACAAGTAACGAACTTGTCATTAAGACTCACCATGGCGTCTTGGGGATGATTATGCAGCGGCTCGTGGATGATAGCCATCAAGTTGCTCTGCGCTTGGAAAATCGGTCTATTCTGTTGCATCTATTCAGTGACTGTTTCTCAGACAGGGAACAACAACACAGAAAAGGACGAAAGGAGAGAGGAAAGATCGCGAGTAGAATGAAGGAGACGATCAGGAATGCCAAAAGGGGAAGTAGCGAACATTGAAAGGTAAATAATATAATAATAAAAATTTTAACGTCCACGAGACTAAAAATAGTCTATGGGACGGCAAGACAACTCAAACAGATTTAAGTAGCACTGTTCGCTTCTTGTGTAGGCTGATGATGAGCCCCCCTAATTGCTCAATGTGCTCTTCGTTGAATAGGTTATGCCAAGAACTGTCACATATAGTATCCGCAAATTTATCTCTGCTATCTTTGTAGGCCTCACATTCTAGAATAAAGTGCTGTTCAGTTTCCACTTTCCCAGAATTGCAAAATCTGCAAATTCTCTCTTCCCAAGCCTCCTTTGGCCTCTTCCAACGCCCGGTCTCACAACGAAGTTGGTGAGAGTTGGTTCTCAGCTGAGCAATAAGAATTTTAGCCCTCCAAGAAATGTTGGCTCCTATGTACGCTTTTTGGAGTTGATCACAAGTGGGGTTAAACTCATTTATATAATATAGTTTCTTCCTCCCGATCTCGCTTCCCCAATTTCTCTTGTAAAATTTCTCCATAACAAAGACTTTTATTTCTTTATTATTTGTGGGGCACATATTGAATTGAATATTCCATTTACTCATCCATGTGATATTTTGTTGCATCCATGTCCTTTTTCGCTTACATAGTGTATCACTAAAAACAACTTTAGGCCATCTATCATCTTCCATTTTTTCGATTCTTTTTAAATAGCTTAAAAGGCGAACCATAGCAAGTGCCTCGATAGGAACAGCTCCCATTTCACTTAGCATGATGTCATATGGAACCGTGCTTTTGATTTTAATCTTGCTTGTAATCAAGTGCTTTTGGATTCCTTCAATTTGTTTCCATTGTGTTATAGTAGTGCTGCTGGCCCATAATTCACACCCGTAAAGAACAACTGGCAGCACAAGAAGACCGAACAAGGTTTGAATAGTTTTCCAATCCCACAACTCCGCTTCACGGCACTTATTCTGAAGAGCATAGAAAGCCTTCCACCCACCTAGTGTCCTTTTATACCTGCAGCTAGACCAACTTAGCTTTTTGTTGAAATCGATGCCAAGGTATTTATAATCCGCAACCTCTTCGAGAAGACTTCCATTGTAATAAAATTCATGTTGATGTTGTTTTTTATTATTAGAGAAAATCATAACCTTAGTCTTGCTGATATTGACCTGCATCCCCACCATTCTGCAAAAGCACTCAAGAGAAGATAGATGGTCTTGCAAACCACAGGCAGATTTGGTAATTAAAATGAGATCGTCCGCATATAAGAGCAACTTTATAACAAATTCACCTAGCTGAATGCCTTCGCCCTTTAAGAGAGAAAAAACAAAAATTTGGACGCAAAAGACAACCGGCCGCCTCAATAAATTCACTAATTTTATTTTGTAAACCCTTGTAAATTAAGTCTAATAATAACTAGACGCGTGGCATGTGAAGTCTTTAATGAATGAATAAATGAAGGATTTTAATAACGTCCACGAGACCACAACAGTCTATGGGACCCATCAGTCGTGCACAACCTCTTCAAAACGAGACCTCAGTAATAAAACGTTCCCTAAGTTCCATGAACTTTCTTCTTGAGATCTTCCCTTCCGCTGTGAAGTTTGATCACGAGGTTCGCCGTATTACCCAGCGTTGTTGCTTCAAGCAGGTTGTCCAAGTTGGCGATTTTCAAAGTTTCACCATAACTCTATCAGATGTCTTTGTATGCCTCGCACTCCAAGAGGAAGTGTCGTTCCGTCTCCACCACGCCTTTGTTGCAAAAGAGGCATATTCTCTCCTCCCAATCCTCTTTGGGAGTTAGCCATCTACCCGTTTCACACTTAAGATGATGAGAGCTCATCCTAAGTTGGGTAATCAACATTTTCGCTTTCCACTTAATGTCTGCTCCTATATAGGGTTTTTCTTCAAAATCCCTTATGTGGTTGAATTCTTTGAGGTAGTATTCCTTTTTATGGCCCATTTGTTTTGTCCACATGATGCCCTTGAATTTTCTTCTCACATATTTTTTTATTTCTTCGTTAGTATTTGGGCACTCCTGCATGCTAATATCCCACCTCTTTACCCATTTGTCATTTTGCTTCCTCCAAGTGTTCATTCTTCTAGTTAGCTCTTCCTCCATAATTATTCTAGGCCACCTGTGCTTCATGTTTTGAATCTTCTTGAGGTAGCTTAGTAACCGTATCATCGTCGATGCCTCTAGGGGGAAGGACCCCGTTTCAGCAAGTAGGATCTCATACGGCACCGAATTCTTGACTTTGAGACTGCTTATGATGAAATGTTTTTGGATTCTCTCTATCTATTCCATTTCTGATCTGACATACTGCTGCCCCAAATTTCACACCCGTAAAGAATCACTCGGGATGACCAACAAACCGAAGAGTGTTCTTCATAGTCTTCCAATCCCATAACTCCGCAATCTTACACCTATTTTGAAGAGCGTACAACGCTTTCCATCTTCCTTGGATTCTTTTTGCTCTACACGTTTCCCAGCTGAGCTTGTGATGAAAATCAAGCCCGAGGTACTTGTACTCTTCGACTATCTCTAACGAGCTGCCTTCAAAGGTAAAGGTATATTGTTTCTTCTTTCTTTTCAAAGAGAAGATCATTACTTTGGTCTTGCTTGTGTTCATCAGTATTCCAACCTCTTGGCAAAAAGTTTCAAGTGCTCTCAAATGTTCCCTCAAGCTGCTGGCTGTTCTGGCAATTAAAATGAGGTCATCCGCATAAAGAAGCAGTTTTATAACATCCTTAGCTAGTTGAATCCCCTCCCCACTATCCTTATTTAACCATTCTTCTAATTTATCAATGTACAGTGCAAATAAAGTTGGTGAAAGTGGGCAACCCTGTTTGACCCCTATATCGATGTCAAAACACTCTTGACATTCCATCACTAGTTCTGATTTTAGCCTTTACTTGCTCATATAATGGGAAATGAATTGCAATATGCACTTCAACAACGATTAGAAGATCATAGCGTTCCGGAAGCCCAAAGAAAATGTAAGGGATTTAAATATTAGTAGCGCATTAACACATGGATTGTGCCCGTTTGAGATCGCGTAGCAGCAGTGGGACTTGCCCAGGCCCATATCGTATATACCTAATATGTGGAAGTGGAAGTGGAAGTCACAATAGACCACTTGCAATGCACCTGAGGCATGACTGTCTGCTGCTTGCCATATGATGGTCGGTAGAGGGGTTGTTTAAAATAGATAGAGATTGTAATTAGTTGGAGTCTTATAGGGTGGGGTAAAGTTTTTACATTCGTTTTGCATGAGACGAAAAAAAAAAGAGAAAGAAAAAGAATATATTATTTTATTTCATTTTAACGTTGATACAAACATGTTTTAGATTCGTTTTGTACTAGGAAATATGTTTTTTGATTTTGCATATTACTGGTTTGGATGTGGACAAGCCGTTAGAGGGTTTAGAACAGTCAATGAGGAATAGGGGTTTTCGTTTGATGGGCATACATGCAATAAAGGTGGCGGAGTTGGAAAGAACGGTTTAAACTGACATAACAATGTGTCGCTTCCTTCTATTTAACAACCGTTTGCTTTAAAGTAGAATTCTAGTGAACATTCCCTAAACCGCCATGGTCGGCTATATATACACAAACTATAGAAGATGTCCATAAACTTTCAAAAGTTCAAATAGGGAAAAATAGGAAGGTTCGGATGGCGCTAAGGGAAAACACAATCATTGTAGGTACCATGACAGAGGCTCGGGCCCTGCGTGGTTATTATTGTATTTTCGCTTCCATTTCTTGTGTTTATGTTTATGCTTACTCACAAACACATCGATATATGTAAATAGTTGAATAACTTGAAATCCTTGAGATTCTTCATTTGTTGTAAAACTAAAACAATGGTAAGTTATAATTTCTACAATTTTTCATCTCGCTATTCAAAATTTCTATTCGTTTTCTTAACTTGGATCAGATTACCATTAATTGATGGAGACTAAATGTTCCTATTTGTTGAAGAGATATATTTGTTATCATTTTTTAACAGAGTAAGAATAATTTCAACCTGCATCTAATATGGTTTAGGGAAAATTTTGATTGTATTTTAGGGTGAAATTCTTGCATCTAATACGATTTAGGGAAAAATCTGATTGTATTTTAGGGTGAAAAAAAGTAAATACAGTCGAAGGAAGCTTTATTGGTGATTTGCATCCCTAATTTCACATTCACCTCAGGGTGAACATGAATTGCTTGAATGAAGGCAAGCAAGCTCCCCATTACATAGAATAACTATTTCTTCAATAATTTCATTGAGATCAAATAACATTAAATTAGTTGATTTCAAACAGTAGAAAAGCTTAGGGTTAGAATCAATTTCTATCATTAGATTTCCTCATTTTGTTTGTTGCTAGAAACACTCACCATCAAAATTTTATGTAAATTTTCATGCAAAGTTTCAAAGAAAAATTGAGTTTTGCTTCCATTCTAACCTCATTGTCAGGTGGCGCTACAAAGGAAGTTTAAAGGCAGGGAATATTTTTCACGAATATGGCAGTGGAAGGAAAAAAGGTTAGCCCAATGTAGTTCATATGCGGTTTAATCATACCTATCTGCATTCAATTTCAATCAAATTTCCAGCCCAGTTTGTGCGGTATGCAAACTCGCACCACACCGAGAACATTTTCCAGGGTACTTTGCACCACACTGGGAACATTTTCTAGGTTTACTTCGTCATTGGGGTGAACCAAATTGCACAAGTGAGAAAACAATGAGTTCGCATGAAACACATGGAGCTTATGCAGGTAAACCATTCGAGCACATCAATATATGTTTATGCCCTGGCGTTTGGGCATTTTTTTTTAAATATATTTTTTACTTGATTGAGATTGTTGCAATACGAAACCATACAACTAGTTTACCAGTAGACTATAACCTTTACACAGAGATCAAGGGATGAGCCACTAAGTCTTGTTCCCATATACCATAAACCTAGCATGCGAGCGAGCAATCGAACCTGTTCTTCTTCAACTACTTCAATACCTTCCTCCGACGGTGCGGGTTGACCTCTACATCCTTGGACACAATGGCAGTGATGGAGATGAACTTTGATACTAGTTGTGTCCCTTACAAGTTTTTTCAGATGATTATGCAGAGATTATATCTCGTCAATATTGATTTTGATCATTGATAAAACTTGTGTATGAAGTTTCGCTTCCTTTATAATGACCTCCATGATATTCTTGAGATGTAGTAGGGTATCATTAACAACTTATGTCATGTTATAATGAGCTATGAAAAACTCTAGGAGGTGATTAGTCACCGCCTCCATTTCTTTTTTATGCTCCAAATTTTCGTTGTTTTGTTTCAGAAGCAGAGTGTTGATACTCATCAGAGTATCGTTAATCTTCTGAAGTCTGTTGCCTTTATCTCCCAATTTATCTTGGTTGACACTGTTCAAATTGCTCCCTCGAGGGTGAGAATCGCCCTCCCTTTCACCAATATTCAATGGTTCTCCATCATCCATATGCATTTGTTTTTTTAATGGCCCGACCTCCTCACGAGAAGCCTTTCACTTTATGGGCCCCTACCTTTCTTGTTCTTTCTCTTTGCTAGCAATTTCTTTATTCTTTTCCATAGATATTCATTCCTCATTCTTTCTTTGAATCCATTTTTTACCTCCTTGATAGGTGTAAAACCTCCTTCGTTTGTGATCATCTTTTGAATGATTTTGGAAGGAGGTGGATTGGCTTCCTTCTTATCCATTATTATGTTGTGAGGCAGCCTCTTTCTCTTTTCTACCTTGACCAAGGTTGGTTTTGGTCACTTCATTTACTTCAGCACTTCTCCCTTGCTCGTCATTTCCAGTCACTCAACAGTGGGGTATATTAGCGTTGTTTCTTCTTCCTTCTTTGGCTGGCTCTTTGTCAACCAATTTTATAAGAGATTTGATGCACTCCAAGATGAATATTGAGATGGACAATGCACAACGAATTACCTGTAGGAGTGTCATGATTTTCTTACCAAGCAACCAGGGAGTTGTACAAACTGAGCCAGGGGTTAAGATGCTTGCAAAAGACCAAACAACATGTTATAAAGGGGTGACACAACACCAAATATGGCATCATCCCATGCACAAGTGCCATCTTTTCCAACTGTCGACAAATGATGAACCTTCCAGGAAAGCTCCTAATTCAAGCTTTGTGTTAGCCAGCACTTCCCTGTAAATCCATAATGTACACACGTGGACACACATATATGTATGTATGCATATATGTATGGACACATGTATATATATAGTGAATCTGAATGCTATAGTAGAGCATGATTGAATTATTGTAATTTACTATTTATGGAAAGTACAAAGAAGACTAGGGTACTTAGATTGTTATTAATGTGTTCTTATTTGAGACTATGTAGGTGGTAGGAAAGACTGTGTATGCAATGGGATATGATCAACCTACAACTATCATATCTTAAAAGAATCAGACTTGGATAAGGATAATCAAAGAGATCCCAATGATACTTAATGTTTCTGGATGTGACCAAATGGATTCATAACCTAGCAAGAGGAACACCTACAACACAGTGTCAAAAGAAAGGGTTTCAAAACTTTTAAGACAATAAAACAATGAAGTAGTTTTAACTATATCTTTGTTTTGTAAGTAATCTAATATTGCAAATAAATAATGTAAGGGGGAAGGGTTAGAAACATATCAAAATGGTTAAGAAGTCATGGTAGGCAAATGTGGGCCTAGGTTACCTAAAATGAATAGATGACAAGTTCAAACAATCCTATAGCCACACTAAGTATAAGTATAGAGAAAACTTAAACAAGGAGACATACATTCATTAACCAAAAAATTATGCAACTTCTATTTACTAAATGAAAGGGTTAGGTTTAGAATATTCTTACCTTGTGTTTAAACCTAAAATATAGATTAGAGAATCTAGTGTTAAAGGGGTAGAGATAGCTTTGGGCACAAAGATGGTAGATTATTTCTAAAGTAGGTCAATTAATTGCAAAACTCATATAAATATCTACTAAATTTATTATGTTGAGATATGCTAAAATGGAAAATACAACTATGATAGATATTGCAATGATAATGAACATAAGATACTTAGTTGGTTTTGATGCTAATACAAATACGGATTTAGAATAGATAGAAAGTAGACTAGATTTGGATTCTAGATCAGTCCCCTAATTCTAAAAATTATACCTCTATAGTCACGAACATTTTCATCAATCTAGAACGGTTGTGTCAACGCTAGTATCTAACTCGGATGTAGGTGTCCAATATGGAATACCTACTTAAAATGAATATGACCACCTAGATGCTTCTGGGCTCTGTGTCGCTTTCAATATGATGCATTTAGATATGGGTCATGGACTTTCACTCATTGTCAAATAATAAAATTTTAATTCTTCATATTCATAATGACTATGAAAAAAATGGGTTAGTGGGCACACAGTGTTGAGCTAACCCAAAGAGCCATCTATCAATGTGTGCTACCTACATAGTCAATAATTTGAAGAGGGCCTTAGGCTTATGTAATTATCTCCTACATGTTGGCTTATGTGTTTATCATATAATGCATGATAATTAAGTACATAGAGTGACCTATATTGTAACTTAAAAAATGTGGCCCATGGAGTGCTCTTTCAATACTTCAGACATGTAGATATATTGTCCCTTTGAATGATATGGAAATAGGAGAAAATTGGGAAGCTATGCTCACTTGAGTGTTTGATTGAATGCTTTTTGGTCTGTGCTAGGTGAGAAATGAATGATAATTGATTTTGTATTTATACCAATCCTTTTAGAGAATATATCACATTAAAGCACTTTGATCGACTATAAGTATATGTTACTTTTGAAAACTAGATGAATTTAGGGCACTAGACACTTGCATTGACGTAGGTGTCTGATTAGGATGCAAGTGTCTAGTAGTTGGAAAATAGGTGTAGGTCCAGAATTTGTAGAGATAAAATAGTCATGTTTATAGCATTTTGGAAAAGATAAAATGTCTAAGTCATCATAATAACATTGATTAGACCAAGAGATAAGAAATTAGGCACATTAATAGTGTATGCAATGCTTTTGATAGCGAGAAAGATTTAGAAGCCGAAGGTACATCTATGATATGTATTTGCCAAGTGTACAAGATTGAGATATTATATAATTTAAAAATAATATCTACATTTGCCTCTGTAGGCACTATTTATGAATTATATAACACCTTAATATTGTATATTTGGTAAATACATATCATGAATATACCTTCAATTTTTAGACCTTTCTCACTACTAAATGGATCACATACACTCTCTCTATACCTAATTGCTTAACTCTTAGTTTGACCAATGTTATTTTGATGACCCAAGGCTGTTACTTTGCCCAGAATGCCATAACCTGGATTATCTTCCATCTTTTCAAGTTCTAAAACTACACATATTTTCTAACTGCCTGGACACTTGCATCCCAGTCAAAAGTCTACATTGACACAAGTGTCATATCCCAATGCAAGTGTCCAGTGTCTTAAAGTCATCCAATTTGTAAATAAAATGTATTCTAAAGGTTGGATTAAGTGATTTAATACAATATATTCTCCAAAGGATTGGTATAAACACAACATCAACTCTCATTCATTCCTCACCTAGAAACTTATTGCCTACTCACAATTCAACCTAACATAGACTAAAAAGAATTTAATCAAGTACCCAAGTGAGCAAGGGTTCCCTATTCCCCCCTATTTTCATATCATTCATAGGGGCAACATATCTACAAGTCTAAAGTACTAAAGGCGCATTCCATGAGCCACATTTACCAAGTTACAAGCTATGTCATTTTCGTACTTATCACACATTGCATGATTCACACACAAGCCAACATGTAGGGGAGAACTACATAAGTTTGAAGCCCTCTTTAGAGTATTAACTATGTAGGTAGTGATCATTCACATAGGGGTGGCATCTCAACACTGTATGCTCACTAGCCCATTTTTCCTACAACCACTATGAAGATGAAGAATTATGGTTTTATCATTTGACAAGGAGCGATAGTCCATGACCTAGATATAAATGGCCCAGAGTGAAGGTGACATAAAACCTAGAAGTATCGAGGTGGCCACATCCATTTTCAATAGGTACTCCATACTAGATACCTATGTATGAGTCAGACAGTAGCATCAATGCAACTATCCCAGGTCGACACAAGTGTCTGCAATTATAGAGAGAGAATTTATAGAATTAGGTGATTGATCCAAAATATAGATCTAGTCTATGTTTTGCCTATTCCAGATCCAAACCTGTATTAACATCAGAACCATCTAAGTATCATGTTTTATTAAAATTACAATATCTAGCATAACGATACTTTCTATCTTTAGCATATCTCAAAATAATAAATTCAATATATGTTTATCTGAGTTTTACAATTAATTAGTTTATTCTAGAGATAGTTTACCATCCTTGTGCCCTAGGATATCTCTACTAGTTTAACACTAGATTCCCCATAGTTGTGTTTTAGCGTTAAACATTTGGTGAACCCAATTTATGTGGAGGTAATTTTTTTTTAATTCCTAAGGTTTTCAACCACATAGGGTTTTAGATTGCTGTGATTTTTCAATTTATGATTATACTATTTTGCATGCAACCTAGGTGTAGCCCTAGATTGGGAGGTGTGCCTATTGAACACATTGAGCTTCCCTTCCTACCACCTAAGATGTCTAAAACCAATGAAAAACCTAATCCTATGGATCATGATGATACCAATGTCGAGAATAAAAAATATACCGATAAGTTTATCATTGAAGAAGATTATGATAATGAAAACCATGAGTCTAATGAAATTTGATGAACATAAGCAAATAGATCATGATCAAGTGCAAGAAAATGCATTATTTCATGAGCATATTCATCAAAACCTTGAAGATATTGATGAAATCCTAAGAACCATATTATAAACTAAAAAATAAAAAGTGTAGATGAATAAACAGGTTCAATTATTGATTATGTTATTCGAGCTATGGGTCATCCTCATATATCGATAACTCTCCACTTGAGCATCCTTCTAATAACTTATTTGAGCCTACAAGTCCTGGTACACATAATCTAAACTCATCCTAAGAGGATACAAAACCAAATCAGGATAAGGGAAAGGCAAAAATAGTAGATGCGCTTGTAAATGCTTGTTATTCTATTCATCTCTCTTGAACACACACTTTGAGTCAATTATACAAAGGTCAAATGTAGCTACATCATGTGAATAATGTGGAGGCTTATGAAAAAGCCAAACAACAAATTATCTGGCTTTAATAAAACCAAGATGCTCATACAATACTTTCTATGTTACTTGAGCACCCCATGATATCGTTAGCTCATAACAGGGATATATCAATCACCATAGTTCTTCCTAAAGAGGGATTGACATATTATAATTATCATCGAATCAATGGTCATTATACAAATCAATGTGAGGTTTTGAAAAACCAAAATAAAAAATACAAGACTAAAGGATGCATACAAATTATATTTGAAACATAGAAATGATCGAATACTTATATTTTTTCAAAAGGAAACAATCCTTCAAAGTGACTAAAGCATGAGAATCTAATGATTATTGCAAATATTGATGGGTTACATTTCCCACATCTCAAGTTTGATGTAAATAATTAGGATAGCTTGTAGTATTACCACATTACAACAATTGGGACATAATATATATGAGTTAAGCCACTCACCATATTTTCCACAATCTCTTGGGTATATAATATTACCCATTGCATGTGGCCCAAAGGTAGTGGACCTTGCTATATGAGTAATGGACCAACAACCATACTTGACTTTGCACCTTGGAAACAAATGATTGACTGATATGAAAGTAAGTGTTAGTGTTACAAAGTAGTGTCATTTTTTACAACATGACAAGAAAGAGCTTCATATACCATATAATGAATATGGGGGGCATGTACCAATGATTTTCGGTAGTGATTTACTAGTAAAGACAACACTTTTGGCACTTATGCAATATAAACAATTTTGGAAAGCAAGACCATCACACAATATCTTGGCTCCTGAATTTGAAGATTTGTTGGACTAAATAGTTGTAAATATTCTAAAAATACCAAATAAATAAATAAATAAATAATCCAAAAATATTTTCATTTTTTACATGTCCTATTAGCTCCTTGGCATATATGTTGTTGGTTCCATGTTGGTAGATGGAATATCAGTATTTCCTATATACAGGTGTTTCACACATATTTTGAGTATGATATATGCATACACAAATACATGATCTATGTACTTTCAGATGTTGAGCCTTCCCTTTACTCATGTCATGTATACATTGAGGGGATCCGCTTCTTTGATCGTGATACATCTATGTTATATCATTCTATGGTCACTTTACATTATCATGTTTGAGTTCATATATGTACTTACACATGCCTTTATCCATGCTTATATCTTTCACACTGTACTTGATATGCTATGTTATTAATATTTTTTATAACACATATATCTAAAGACTAGTATGATATGTTTATGTTCATTGCTTATGTTTTTATTTATGCACTTCTTTGAGTGTCTTGCCTTGGTATTAACTTACTTGTTTGTGCATTTGAATATGCTCCATTGTTTGCGACCCTAGTGCCTTTGTTTGCCTCTTTGACACTTGCATATGTCATTGCTCTTTGTATGTTGACATTTGAATGTGTCATTTTTTGCTTTGTGGACTTCTGAATAAGTCATGTCCATTTGATTGTGTGACAGTTGAACATGCCCCTTGTTTGAGGTCTTTTTGGATCATTGTCTTTTGATTTGATTTTGAGTGCTCTTGTGTGTGTGTTTGATTTCTATTGAGCTTATAATGTTACTATCTAGACGTTGCGATGATCTATATCATGCATCTTAGGACTTGGTGTGATTACATCCTTCGTGCTTCAATAATATATCTATCTAGACATGTTTTCTCTATATGATACATGATACATTCACAGTTTACATGGTTATATTATCCTTTTGAGGTAAGGTAACTACTAGTTTCTACATTTTCTCACCTCAAAAGGAGGGGGATATTAATGGGCCATGCCATGGGGTATGACATCCATATTAATCCACAAATTTAGATTCAGTGGGGGCATGTTTTAGAAATATGTTATCCACATTTATTCAATATTCAACATACCCAAATTATAGTGTGGGCATATTTTAGAAATATGTTAGCCACACTTATTCATTATTCATCATACCCAGATTACAGTGGGAGCATGTTTTGGAAGCATGTCCTCCACATTGACACTTATATTAGTTTTCATATTTCTTCATATATAGTGGGGGCATATTTTGAAAATATGTTCTCCACACTTACACCAATTCTCATTTTTAAATTATAGTGGGAACATGTTCTCCACACTTACATTAGTTCTCAATTTTAGATTATAGTGGGGGCATATTTTGAAAACATGTTCTCTACACTTAAACTAGTTTTCAGTTTTAGATTATAATAGAGGAATAGTTTGAAAACATATTCTCCAGACATAATTTTAAATTGGTCAAAGTCATAGTTATATGATTCATATACATATTTGTGGCAGAATTCTATACATTGGTACCATTATTATGTATAATTTTAGCAATAGACATATCTAAAGTGCATATGCTATGCAATGTGTACATAATATTGCAAAATCAAATTAGTTTGAGATTTCAAACACTTTTAGGGACTATCATCACCCACTAGGTTAGAGTTTTATAAACTGTATTGAGTTAATCTATTGCAGTAATTGGTTCACTTTTTGGTATGGTTGAGATGATTAAATCATTAAATCTTGTCAAATTTATAAGTTGTATTTAATTACATCATTTGACATCACCAAATTTATAGTGCGAGTTGACTTGGTTCACTCATGCTAACCATGTTATAAGTATGATTGGGTTGCATGGTTGAGATAATCTTAATTGCTAGGTGGCAACTCATATTTTATCCAAGGTTAGGGGCACATTTTATTCAATATCTCTCTATGTTTTTATATATATGCACTTTCTAGATTTTATATTTGTCCTAATATCAAATCTAATGATTCATAATAATATATCTTTCAAATTAAATTTCTAAAAGGGAAGATAGTTGCATCGATACATGTGTATTCCTAGACCTTACTCTTTTTTAATTTCAATCATTTCAATACTTTCAATTTCAAATTATATGCATTGATTATATACTGTAACATGCTCTTAGTTTCATGTCAGTTACTAACAACACACTCAAGTTTGAATTAAGCAAAGACAATGTGTGTTATATACACCTAGGTATGTATTTATTTTCCTTTAAATTAACAATTTCATTACTAGATTAAAAGGAAAGAAAATGTAGACACTATTTATTAATTATATAGCACTTTAGTCTTGTACACTTAACAAATGTATATCATGGATGTACCTTTAATTTCTATATCTTTCTCATTGCCAAAAGACTCACATACACCATCTCTCTATAACTAATTTCTTATCTCTTAGTCTGACCAATGTTATTCTAATGACCTGAGCCTACTAGTTTACCCAAAAAATTTATAAACCTTCTTATCTTCTATCTCTGCAAGTTCTAGACCTGCACCTATTTTCTAACTACCCAAACACTTGCATCCCAATTAGATGCCTATGTCAATGCAAATGCCATTTCTCAATGTAAGTGTCTAGTGATATAAAACCATCCAATTTATAAATGAAACATATCCTAAAGGTCAGCCTAAGTGATTTAATGAGAGATATTATCCAAAGGGATTAATATAAATATAAGATCAACTTTAATGCATTCCTCGCCTAATAACTTTTCACTTACAAGGTAACCTAACACAAACCAAAAATAACTCAATCAAGCACTCAGGGGATCAAAGCTTCTATATTCTCTCATATTTGCATATAAATCATAAGGATCACATATCTACAGATTTAAAGTATTGAAAGAGTGTTCCATGAGCTAAATTTGACTGTCGTAAATAGGACCCAGAAATCTATTTCTAGATTAGACATGAGCACCAAACTCAAGACACCCTGCTACTTGGTGTTGTAGTCCACTTTTTGACACTGTTGTCCACTTTTAGCATTGTTGTCCACTTTTGACACTTTGGTCTTATTTTTTTGGGTTCTGCTTGGTAGGCCTGTGACACTCTGGTAGTGAAATATTGAAGCTTGGATCTGTGTGAATCTTGATGTGTGTCTAATTTAATATTCAAAACTTTTAGGATCTCCTGGTACTTGAACTTGAGTAGAAGAACTTGGAAAAGAGAGAAAGGGTTAATGTGTAAAGGATATACTGGATGCACTTCACACCTCATGTGTGGGCATGCTACCTACATACCAATACTTCGAAGAGGGATCAAGCTAATGTAGTTCTCCCATTGAAGTGCTTGGTGTAATTATGTGATGTATGCAACTATAATATAAAATTAGAATGTACTTTAGATGACTAGGGACTGGTATGAGTGCTTGAATATGCTTGAATTGGTTTTGGAAGGCTGTGTACAAAGAATAGGGAAGAGTGCTTGAGTGTACTTGCTTGTATTCTTGCCTCTCTCTTGTAAATGAGTGCCAACCCTTATAAATGGAAATTGAATGGATTTTTATAGAGAAATTGATGACCGTGAGTTAGATGAGCTTGCATTAAGTTGACAGAGAAAAAAATAAGGATTTGAGAAAATATGATCATTTGAAGCTAAAGTGAACTTAGACAACAACATCAGAAATATGACACCCCTAAATTATAGTGCTCCAATCGAAATTGGGCACTATTATCCTAGGAAGATGAGACTTGGGGGGGGGGATGGATCTGGGTCTCAAAAAGTTAAGTCTGAGAAGCCACAGGTGACTGGGAATCAATGAAAGTCTAGTCGAGAAGGGTTGAGTGAGCAAGAAAGATGACCTATAGGTTGGGTGCTATTAGCCATGCCTAAGTCATCTAATTTCACATTTTATATGATTACATCCCTTTTACTAGCCTTGGGTATGTAAATGATTAATTGAATTCATATTTGAATTGTTAAAACCCTTAGTCTAGATTTAGTCTAAGTATTGATTTTGAAATCAAATTTGGCAGGAGCTTTTATTTAAATTTTTGCAATAACACTTTAATTTGACTTAGTTTATATTTTATCATAAGGTCCTAGTCATGTTTATTAACATGACCAAAACCTTAGTCTAAAATCTTTATCCTAAGTTCTTTACATCCCAAGCCCCCTTTGTTCCCTTTTATCTTAGCATGGTCTAACTAAATGTGGGGTCTTTTTTATTATATTTCTAGCTTAGCTTAAGACTTTAGCCTAAAGATTTATTCATATTTATTGATATGAATAAAAATATTAGTCTAAGACTTTAGCTTAAGTTTTATGTTTCCTGAACTTTGACTTAAGTATTCTCATTATCCACGGGAACCAATCTCATTCGACTACCTGGATCACAATCTACGACATGCATTTGATCAGATGGAGAAGATATGATGGTACAAATCAAAGTTTGAAAAGTCAAGGACCCTATGGAAAAACACAAAAATGACAAGTGACACAACTGTGTGCCATAAATTAAAGCTCAAGAATCTTTCAAAGATTGATGGTATGCATTCACACATACACATTCTTATCGACTGTACATAGAACAAAGACATAATCTAGTGATCAAGATCAATGCTGCATATTCATTAAGAGGAAATTGATTTGATAGTGTGAGATCGATGTGGAATTTTCAACAAATCTAGGATGAATGCAGTGGTGAAAAGTGTCATAACCGTAAGAACTATTGCAAGACATTCAATGGCATTCAATCCTTCATATCTATATCAACAGTCTACGGCAATCTATGTAGGGATAATCAGATGACATGAGATGAAAGAAGGATTTTCAAAAGGCAATGAACATTTTTAAAAATATTAATGAACAAAATGCCATGAAGATGCCATAATGGAACCACATAAGCTAGACCATTTAGTTCAATAAATTTTGTAGATTCATGATAAGGCAAAGGTATAAATAGATGATCTAAATAAAACTTGAGGCATGAATTTCATAGGATTTCGACAAGCTATCACCATTAAAGTTCTAGGGAAACCTTTATAAAAACCCTCACAAGCATGAGAGCCCTAATTAGACCTTGTGAGCATTATAATTGAGCCAAGGAAGATTGAATTATTGCATGTGCAAGAGAAAACAACCTAAAAACTGAATTATAGTCCACTAGTGAGTAGTTTAATAGAATTTCTAGCAATGATATCTTGAAAATATGTTTCGAGGGAAGATGTGAGAAAGAGGTCTTGGGAGATGAGAGATATTTCAAACAATCTCAAACAATTAGAGGATAGGGTAGTACACACATTGGGAAGCTTAGTCAAGGATCCCACCACAACCACTCTAATTGGTCTAATTAAAGATGACGAATTCAATTAAAGAACATCCTAGTTTATGCAAGGGGTAAGGAACCAAAGCATAGGTAAGATTGTTGTTGATAATAATAGGATCATGGACATGATCCTAATAGCAAAAAAAATATTGCTAAATATAAGAACATCAAAGAAGCTTTAGGAAGAAATGATAGAGATATTATAAGCCTGACAGATCAAATGAAGGAGCTCTTCATGCAACCAATTGTCAAACTTGAGCTAATTTAGGACCAACATCAAAGAGCAATGAAGATCCTATAACAACAACATGAGACTTGAACAACACAAGGGTATAAAAGATTAGTTAAATTAAGAATATTATTCCTATAAATAAGCATTATGCATTTTGAAAAAGGGAATATTCTATGTGTAAAGGCATGTGCAGTTTGTAAAACACATTTCTTATAAATCAATCAATTGGAGAAGGTCTAGTGTATTCTAGAACGTTTGTAGAAATGACAATTTTTCTAACACTTGTACTTTTGTGATTAGATAGGACTGACCAACATGCTTCCTTGCATCTTATAAAAGAAACATTTTCAATTGTAAAGAAGAGGGAGTTCTTAGAGCCAAAATTACTTTGTAACTTTTGAGAAATTAATATAAGCAAATTTTTTTTCAAAGTTTGTCCAAATTTTCTTGTGTCTTTTGTTATACTAGCTTCTCTCTCACTTATTTGTTCTGACTTCTAGATTTGAATGGTTCTTATGAATTTCTAGTGTGTATATTTGAATGTAGTGTTGTTAACTTGTGCCAATACTAGGTTATTTGAAAGTTCTTAGGTTCATTTCATTTTCTTACTCTTCTTGCATTTGGACTAATGTTGTTTGTTTATAGGGGTAAATTTTTAAAGTGAACTTGATTCTTATTTGCATTATTTTTCACATTCTTTAGATGTTTGTCTGATGTGTGATATGATTTGAGATTATGCTATTTTATGTCATACATTGGTTAAATACATGCTTGGATGATATTTAAAATTTGTCATGATGTTTGGAATGAAGATCAACATCTTTTCTCTTCCTTACCTCTTCTTTTACTTCTTTTTTAACTAGATCACTCTAGCTTAATTTTCATTATAAATATCCATCTTAGATTAGTCTTTAGATTAGTTCTTGATCATAATTTTCCATTCTTAACATAACATACTTCATATTATGTATAGATTAACTATTTGACTATGGTAGCTCCCAACCACCAAACATTATAAATATTAAAAAATAGTCCACTTATTTTATCTCTATTCCATCAATAGATAACATAATTATCACAACCTACAACTCATGCACTGAATTATTAGAATTCTAAAATGAGAAATGTTCTTGAACACTCTGGACTCCTATGATACATATTTAGGCATCAATAGGAGGGGCTTCGTTGGCGCTAGAAGGAGGGCCTAGTTAGATTTATTTGTAGATTTGAAGTATTTTTGCTCATTTTTGTGAATTGTGTTCAAAGATTGATACAATCTTTCCACAATTATGTCATCTTTTGCTCAATTGTGTAAATATCATTGATATTTATGGTCTTAGACCAATTTTTGTACTTCCTTTAGACAAAGATCGACGTTCTTTGAAGGTACATGAGTAATTATGGTAAAGATGGCTTAAGTTTTGTCAATTCAATAGGTTTGAGGTTAGTAATAGTTGTTTTGATCAAAGATTGATAGATAATTTGCAAATTTGAGTTTATTCAAGCTTAAATGTATAAAGATCAATCATATTTACGTATTTAGACACATCTTTGAGATAATTTAGTTAAAGATTGATGTCATTTGCCATTTTTTATACATATTTATGCAAAATCTGCTTAATGTGTAAGTCTGATCATCATTCTTTGTAAAGATAATACTTACACATTGAATTTTAAACAGGGTTTAAAGATTTTACAAGGTGAAACTACCACAAGTAAGATCCTCATTGAAGTATGACATGGTTAGGTGGATCTTCTATCAATGTGCTTGGCTAGGTACATGACTTACCAAGAAATCTTAAAAGGTAATTACCTTTTTTCAGTCCTAATAATGTTATCACAGCTAAAGAATGTGTTAACAGCTTTAAGGCTACTTTAAGATTGCTAAATATAATTCATGAAGATGTAGCATGTAGAATATTTTCATTTACTTTCAAATATTTTTCATATGAATGGTTCCTCAATCTTCCAAAAAATTATATCACTAGTTGGAATGATTTTAATAGGATTTTCATTGATCAATTTGGCAAAATCATTAGTCTTTGTGTCTTGTACCAATAATTCACCACAATTAAAAGAGATCTAAATGAACCCATAAGAGCCTTTAATGTTAGATTCTAGAATATGTTCAGTAGAACCATAACTCCTTATAGACCTAATGAAGCTTTAGCCTTAGAGATTTACAAGGATGCTTTAGATCTCATGAATTTTGTGTTTCTTAAAAATTCTATTGGAATCATAAACACCTTGGCCTTGGTCTATACTGAAGCTATAATAATCAATGATCAAATGTAGCCTCAAGGTCAACTTGCATATACTATCCCAAATGTCAACCCTAATTTCCCTACACTGAACGTCATTCCTAATGCTAATCAGAATGTGTCTGCTTTAAATCAGAGACTAGTCTTGAACCAATTTGCCTTAAGCCATGTCTATTTTGGGCAAAATTTGGGGTTCTTGAATAATGCTACAAATAGATTTCCTCCATAGGTACAAGGTGCTTTAATGCCAACCACTAGTAATAACAATCACGTTCATAACTTAGAAGCACCAAAGAATGTGAATGAATCCATACTTAAGATGGTTCAAAAGCTTAGCACTAATTTCCTTTAATTGTAGAAGCAAATGGGCAATTTTGGGAAAAAATCCAACATAAACTATGTTTCTCAAATGTTTAATAGACTTATAAATAGGTTTGATAAAGCAACAATAATAAGTCATTTGAAGACGTACATGAAATTAATCTTTGTGATATAGGTCCATCTGATAATTGTAATGTTTTCAAAACATGTACATTTAAAATTGTGTTTAATCAAGATAATGTTGTAGGGACATTTAGCTTTGCAAGGACATCTAAATCTTTCATGGTATAGTCTTTTAAATTTATATTTGAAGAATAAAATGAACCTGAAGATGCTCTAAAAGAAGGAATAGCCATTCAAAACGAGCAACTCCATGAACAAGATCAGATACAAGTTGACCTCTCTTCAAAAGGTAACTATGAGGACAATTCATATGAGTTCATTGCTAAAATTGAGGATATCCTTGAAGAAGCTGACCAATGGCAATATTTATACCATGATTTTTTGAAAAAAACTGAGGTATTCCAAGACAACAATGTCATCCTAAAGATCCCAAATCAAGATGAGTTAGGAATTGATTGGGTAGAAGAGATGTTATTCTTCACAAAGGATGAAAATGAAGCAAGTGTAGTAGATCAAGGATTTCCATATAACCCCATCAAAAGTTTGGAAGTATGTGATCAACCTAATTCAAATGGTAAGGTTTCAAATGAATTTCATGCCCTTTTAGTTGATCATGATGAAGTAGCCTTTTAGGATGACTTGGAAAGTTTTGGTACAAAGATTGGCAGTCCATCCCCACCTCCAGCCAAACTTAATGAAGACATCAGTCTAAAAATGCTAGCTTAGATGCCATCATTGAATGAGGATGATATAAGTCACTATCAATATATTAATGAAGAAGAATTAACACTCTTGATGCAAGACAAAAGGATTTAAGAAGAAGATAATTGGGTTTTAGATCCATATCTTGAATCTAGGTACTGGAGAATGGAGATGAGAAATCAAGATATATCATATAGAAGACATGAATACACAAGTGCTCCTATCCACAAGAAGAGGCCATTGAATGGAAAAAAATCATGTTTCAAAGTTTTGGGGTAGGCTAAATAACTTTCCATTTTATCTTGGAGGTAGGTTATTTATAGAGTTTAGGTAGGTTTTAGATTAGTTTCTTTTTCTATTCCTTGTTTGTATATATTTGTTTGCTTATTTATTTACTTTCTATGTGTTTGCTTTCTCTGATTTATTCCTTGTTTCTAATAAGTACTTTTGGACAACCTTTAACTCAAAGCTCACCCAATTACTCAATAACTTCACAATTGAGGAATGTAGATATAACTCCTCAGCATTGGTTGATCATGGATTGTTGAAATATGAGCTTAATTCTATAGTTTGGAGAAACTAGTAAAGACTGTTGGTTAGGATAATTATTCCTTAGAATTTTAAGCATTGTTCTAATCTAAGCTTGGTTTTAAGAAGGATTACATGTGTAAGGTGAAATCTTGAATTTTTAGGATACAGTCATGCTTGCACTTAAAAAAACTTTAGATGTTTGAGACAAAGCTTACAACCAAGGATGATTGTCTGAATATCAAACACTTGACCAAATATTAAAATTTGGATAATCTGGTTCCCAACTTTTACTAAAAAGTTAAAATGATTTGAAAAATACAAAAAATAAGAACTTTATTACAAAATTTAAGAGATTTTTAAGAAAATATGATTCTAGTGATCTCCACCAGGGCTATGGACATCTGGTTGGCAATAGAGCAAGGCCTTGAGTGGAGCCAAAGGCATCTCTGTTGGGGCTATGGGTTCCTGACTAGTAGCTGAGCAATGTCTAAGCCTTCTCTGAGCTAAAGTATAGTTCTTAATGAATATCTAAATATGATGACAGTCAATGTTCATGATTAAAGTCATGAAATATAGAAGTTATTCTATAAATCCTATGACAATCAATAATTAGAATCAAAACACACATACAACATGACTAGGTCTTGCTGTTTAATCCTAATTACGTATGTGCAAGACTTGTTTCAACCATGAATTGATCTAAATAATGGTGTCTAATCAAGTGAAATAACTAACTTAATTATTAGTATAAACTAGAGTTTTTAAATTTTAACATATAGCTATGTTTCTCCTAGAAGTCACCATTTGTTGAGGTCAACATACCCCTGTTTTTGAAAAATGAGAATCTTTATGTTAGATTATGTAAATTTTGTACTTTAAAAATAAAAAATCACTTAATCAGAGTGTCATTAACATGTTTGTACATCATCTTTATTGGAATATCATCCACACCATGGTTTGGTTGGCTTATTTGTTCATGGCTTTGGTTTGATATTATTTAGAATTATTAACATTGGATATTTGTGTTTTAGGTTACAGATTTAATGGATTTTATTTGAAACGAGCAATACTTAGGGTTTTGTGTTAAATGTAAAATTGCCCTTTTTACTAGCCTTTGGTCTATAAGCAATTAATTGAATTCATATTTGAATTGCTAAAACCCTTAGTCTAGATTTAGTCTAAGTACTCATTTTGAATTCAAATTTGATCGGAGCTTTTATTTAAATTTTTGCAAGAAGACTTTAATTTGACTTAGTTTGTATTTTATCCTAAGGTCCTAGTCATGTTTATTAACACGACCAAGACCTTAGTTTGAAATATTTATCTTATGTTTTTCACATCTTGAGCCCCCTTTGTTCCCTTTTATCTTAGCATGGTCTAACTAAATGAGGGGTTCTTTTTATTATGTTTCTAACTTAGCTTAAAAATTTAGCTTAAAACTTTATTCATATTTATTAATATGAATAAAAACATTAGTCTAAGATTTTAGCTTAAGTTTTATGTTCTCAAAGCTCTGACTTAAGTATTTTTATTGTTCATAAGAACCAATCTCGTTTGACTACCTGGATCATAATCTACGACACTCATTGGATCAGATGGGAAAGATCTGACAGTATGAATCAAAGTTTGAAAAGTCAAGGACCCTTTGGACAAACACAAAAATGACAAGTGACACAACTGCATGTTACAAATTAAATTTTAAGCATCTTTCAAAGATCGATGGTACATGTTCATGCATACACATTTTGATCGATGGTCCACAGAGAAAGGATACAATCCAGTGATCAGGATCAATGGTGTGCATTCATCTAAAATAAATTTATTTGATGGTACAAGATCGATGTGGACTTTTCAATAAAGCTAGGATGAGTGCAATAGTGACAAGTGTCACAACCATAATAAATATGAGAAGACAGCCAATGGTGTTTGATCTTTTAGATCTAGATCAATGGTCTACAGGGATCCATGTAGGGATAATCAAATGATGCAAGATGAAATAAGGATGTTCAAAGGGCAACGGTCATTTTTAAAAATATTAATAAACAAAAAGCCATGAAGATGCCACAGTGGAGCCACATAAGCTAGACCAGTTAGTTCAAGAGATTTTGTAGATTCACAGCAAAGACAAATGTATAAATAGATGATCTAAATAAAATCTAAGGCATGAAGTTCATAAGAATTTGATAAGATGCTACCTTTAAAGCTCTAGGGAAACCTTCAAAAAAATCCTAGCAAGCATGAGAGCCTTAATTAGACCCTATGAGCATTATAATTGAGTCAAGGAGGATTGAATTATCGCCTATACAAGAGAATTCGACCAGAAGATGAATTATAATCCACTAATGAGTGATTTAATATAATTTCTAGCAATGATAGCTCAAAAAAGTGTTTCAAGGAAAGATGAAAGAAAGTGGTCCTAGGAGATGGGAGATATTTCAAATGATCTCAAATAATTGGAGGATAGAATAGTGCACACATTGGGAAGCTTAGTCAAGGATCCCATCACAACCAGTCCAATTGGTCTAATTACAAATGATGAATTCAAGCAAAGAGCATCCGAGTTTATGCAAGGGGTAAGAAACAAAAGCATAAGTAAGACTGATGTTGATAGTAATAAGATCATGGACATGATCCTAATAACAACAAAAAAGATTACTGAAGCCAAAAGCATCAAAGAGGCTTTAATAAGAAATGACATAGATCTTAGAAGTCTAGTAGGTCAAATGAATGAGATATTCATGAAACTAATTGTCAACCTTGAGCTAATTGAGGAGCAACATCAGACAGAAATGAAGATCTTATAACAATAATAAGGGAGTCCAACAACATGAGTCTCAAATATTAATTGAATTAAGAATATTCTTTTTGTAGCTAAGCATTGTACATCTTGAAAAAGAGAATATTTTATTTGTAAAGGTATGTACAACTTGTAAAACACATTGCCTATAGATTAATCCATTGGAGAAGGTCTAGTGTATTCTAAAACATTTGTAAAAAGGACAATTGTTGTAACACTTATACTTTTGTGACTGGATAGGACTGACCAACATGCTTCCTTGCATCCTATAAAAGGAACATTATCAATTGTAAAGATGAGGGAGTTCTTAGAGCCAAAATTACTTTGTAACTTTTGAACAATTCATATAAGCAAGGAATTATGTAAATTTTGTCCAAATTTTCTTGTGTCTTTTATTATCCTAGCTTCTCTCTCACTTATTTGTTCTGACTTCTAGATTTGAATGGTTCTTGTAAATTCTTGGTGTGTATATTCAAATGTAGAGTTGTTAACTTGTGCCAATGCTAGGTTAATTGAAATTTCTTAGGTTTATTTCATTTGCTTACTCTTCTTTCATTTGGGATAATATTGTTTGCTTTTAGGGGTAAATCTTTAAAGTAAACTTGATTTTTATTTGCATTATTTCTCACATTCCTTAGATGTTTTCTTGATGTGTGATAGGATTTGAGATTATGCTACTTCATGTCATACATTGGTTAAGTGCATGTCTAGATGATATTTAAACTTTGTCATGTTGTTTGGAATGAAGATCAACATCTCTTCTCTGTTTTACCTTTCTTTTTTCTTTATTTTTAACCAGATCACTCTAACTTAATTTTTATTGTAAATATCCATCTTAGATTAGTTTTTAGACTAGTTATTGATCATAATTCACTTTTTTAGCATAACATACTTCATATTTTGCATAAATTAACTATTTGGCCACAATGGCTCCCAACCACCAAATATTATAATTATTGTGAAATAGTCCACTTGCTTTGCATCTATTCCATCAACAGATAATAAAATTATCACGACCTGTAATTCATACACTAGATTCTTAAAATTCTAAAATAAAAAGTGTTCTTAAACACTCTAAACACCTATGATACATGTTCAAGCATCAACAGAAGCATGTCTATTTAGATATTGTATTAAATAATGAATAATATGATCACACCAAGTCCTAAGATGAATAATTTAGATCATGGCAACTTGTAGAGAGTAAAAATATAAGTTCAACAAGCAATCAAGTAAACACATAAGAGCACTCAAAATCATATCAAAAGACAATGGTCCAATGAGACTTCAAGAAAGGGGTGTGTTTAAATGTCATATAATCAAAGGGACATGAATTATTCAAATGTCCACAAAGAAATAAATGACATATTCAATTGTCAACATACGATAAATAATGACATTCAAATTTCAATGAGGAAAACAAAGGTATGGGGACCACAACCAATGGAGAATATTTAAATGCCTAAACAAACAAGACAATATCAAGGCAAAACACTCAAGGAAGTACATGAATAAAATTATAAGTAAGCAACATAAGTATAACATACTAGCCCCTAGATCATATGTGTACGCAAAAAACATTAAGCAAATAATATATAAAGTACTTTGTGAAAAATATAAGCATGAGTAAAGGATTGTGTAAGTATATAAGCTCAAACATGATAATGTAAAGTGACCATAGAATGATATAACCTAGATGTATCATGATAAAATAAGCAGATACCCCCAATGTTCACATGACATGGGTAGAGAGAAGGCCCAACATTTGAAATTTAATATATTATATATGTATGCCTATATTACACTCAAAAAATATGTGAAATACGTGTATATAGGAAATAAATGATATGTCATCCACCAACATGAAACCAAAAAAACATATGTCAAGGAGTTGATATAGGTAGAAGTGATACTAGAACCCACGGATCTCATCAAGAAAATGCCTCTGTGAAGGCCATGTATCATGTGTGTCATATTCATATGTTGCATAATCAATATCATCAAAATCATACCAATGTTCTACATTATTAGGATCATAATAAAAATTGTAATAATTATTATAGGACAAATGTAACCTCATAGATTATTATTGAACATGTGATATACCATTTGGATTATCTGTATATAAATAATAAAATGTGCCATATTATGGTTGTGACTTTTTTGATATGGCATTATTTTATCTATGTACACCTCAGATGTTAATACCTTATGGACATCCTGAGATACATGGTTTGCATTGATTGTATATGTATTTGGTTATGTATTAGGAATAGTCTCACCATTATCATAATAATTTGGAATTATGCCTTGTTGTTCAGTGTTGACCAACAAAGGTAACTCACATGGATTATTTTTTGGTAGTTTTAAGATCATTAGTTCCTTTGGTAATTGTATATCATTTGGAATTTTTGAAACCTTTGTTAATGGTATTTTATCTATTTTCTTTTGACCATTCTCTTGTTTTGAATTGTCTTTTGGTACCCATATTTGTTGTTTTGGCACTTATGCTTTAAGATAGGTACTCATACTATGAGTGAATTTCTTGGTTGATGTATCAATGATATGATCACCACTACCTTTGAGACTTTACATTTCTTTCTTCAACACAAAATAATAATTTGTATGATTCCCATGCATTCTATGATATGCAAAATAGTATTTGGATATCCTTATAGGATATGGAGGAGGTGATTTGATCACTATGTCTCGAATCATTTCTCTTAGGATTTCACTCGGAATCTTAGTAGCCTATTGGTAATTTTTTGAATCAATTATTCTAGATGTATTCTGTTTTAGATTTTTAGTTGGATACAAAACTTTATTGAGTACAACATTGATAGATAAAGATGCAAACATATGATTAACATTGGCATGTTTTGAATTTTGCATGTATGCAATTTAATTTTTTAACTCTTTTATTAACTTGCACATACTGGTGATTTTATCTTTTAGATCTTCACAAGCATAAACCCTAGGTATTTCAAATTGATTACCTTCATTTGAAACTATAAGATGGGCCACCTTACAACTTGGATAAGTGATAGCCTAGGCCTAGTTAGAGGGATAGGAGTTATCATCCTCTTTAGGGTTATGAGGAAGAATAAGTTATTTTTTAGTCATTGCAAACATGATATTAGGAAAAATAAATTTTGATTTTTGAGATAATTTACAATAATTGAGAGATCTTGCAAATCAGAAAAACTGTAGAGCACACTAGGAGTTGCATGGAAAGACATAAATGTTAGTTTCACCAAATGTTTAACCCTAAAATGTAGATTGGGAAATCTAGGGTTGAAAGGGTAGAGATAGCATAGGGCATAAAGATGGTAGACTATATATAAAGTAGACCAATTAATTATAAAACTTAGATAAACATATATTGAGTCTAGTGTGCTGAGATATGATAAAATAGAATTACAACTATGCTAGATATTACAATGGTAATTAACACGAGATACTTAGCTAGTTTTGATGATAATACAAATATGTATATAAAACAAATAAAAATTAGATTGGATCTGGATTTTACATCAATCATATAATTATTTAAATTATACCTCTATAGCCATGGATACTTGTATTGAACTGGGATGATTGTGTCAATGTTATTATTTAAATCAGACATATGTGTCTAGTATAAAATACCTACTAAAACTAGTTGCAACCACCTAGATGCTTATGGTTTTTGTGTTGCCTTCGTTCTAGTGCATTTAGATTTGGGTCATGGAGCATATCTCCCTGTCAAATAGTGAAACCCTAATTTTTCACCTTCATAGTGGTTATGAAAAAATGTGTTAGTGGGCATATGGTGTTGAGCTACCCTACAGTCCTCTCTGTCAATGAGTGTTGCCTACATAGCTAATACACTGAAGAGGGCCTCAGACTTATGTAGTTCTCCTATATATGTTGCATTTTGTGTATCATATAATGTGTGATAAGTAAGTACATAGATTGACATAGCTTTTAAATTGACAAATGTGGCTCATGGAGTGATCTTTAAATATTTTAGACCTATAGATATGTTTTCTCTATGACTGATATGGAAATATGATAAAACAGGAAAGCTTTACTCACTTGAGTGATCGATTGAGTGCTTTTTGGCCTATGTTAGATGAGGAATGAATGATGAAATTAGATCTTGTATTTATACCAATATCTTTAAAAAATATCTCATATTAAAGCACTTAGGACAACCATAAGTATACATTCCATTTTCAAATTAGATGAATGTAGGGCACTAAACACTTGCATTAGGTTAAGATACTTGTGTTGATGTAGGCATCTGACTAGGATGTAAGTGTTGAGTAATTGGAAAATAGGTGTAGGTCCAAAAATTATATAGATGGAATATAAACATGTTTATAGCATTTTGGACAAGATAGAAGGTCTGAGTTATCAAAATAACATTGATTAGATTAATATATAAGTAATTAGGCATAAAGAGATAACAAATGTTAGATTTTCGCAATGATAAATGTCTAAAAACTAAAGATACATCCATGATATGTATTTTCCAAGTGTACAAGACTAAGGTGATATATAATTTAGAAATAGTGTCTACAACTTGAAGAGGACCTATCGAGCTTCAATCTCCCCATTGGTCAATGGTGTTTATGATAGACTATTATGGTTGTAAGCATATCAAAGGCTGAATCAAATTCTAGGCTAAGAGTACTCCTTCTAATTCACCAAGACTCCACAAGACAAGCTTTCCTTCAAGACAAGATCCTAAGAAATAACTCCTCCAAGTGTAGATCTAGGGCATAAATGTAAAAAATAACAATAGAAAATAATGTCTCTCTATTGTATTGAAGTGGCAACTTGTATTTATAGTGGTCAATGACCCTAATCCATCTTGAAAGTCAAGATGATGCCATTAGCCAGCTTGATGTAGTTATAAATGGGTTGATTGACCTCAAACTATGTTTTTCAAGCTAATATAGTTGCAAGGATTATGTCGACACATTCATAATTGCATCAATCAGGTTGATGTTGTGGGGAAGGGATAGGGATAATATAAAATTACATTAATCCAGGCTGATGGAGTAGGAAATATAGGTTTTGATATAGCTGGAGTGTTATAACCCATGGGGTTTCTCAAAGTTATACCAATTTTTTTAAGTCCATAAAATGGTCCATTAGTTTCTAAATAGTCTATAAAAAA
>JARHVA010002864.1:1897500-1970000 GCA_037957365.1 Torreya grandis
CTACCTTTTCACTCATTTAGACATAGTGTACTAAAACCCATATCAAAGAATCATATTTATTTTGCTAATCTAAGTCTGTAGACAATAAACAAAATTACAAACTCAAGATCAACCAACCTGATTATGTAATGGGTGCCATCTAAATGTGCGTGATGGAAGTTTTCCTCTTCTTCCTATCGAGTTCAAATCTCCTTTTTATTGTATGTTTTACATTTTTCTCTCTTTTCTCTCCTCTTACCATTTTCCAAAACCCTATCCACATTTTGCATGACTAGTCCATTTTCCAACTAAAATACCAATGTTCTCTTAAAAAATCACCTCCACTACTGCCTAACTTGCATGCTAAACCTATTAACTCACATGAACCTATTAAATCATAACCCATGCCTCAAATTTCTAGCATGGTTACCACATATAGCTCATTTATCATTTTAAATGATCAAGTCAACTATCCACCAAAAACCTAATTTCTTCCCTTTTGAACTTCATGATATTTGCAAATTAAACATAACTAAAACATAGTCTAAAGTTCCAAAGTCCCTTTTAATTAATTTGCTTTAGGGTGTTCTTACCCTCTTTTTGCCTCCTTACTATGTCACTAAAAAAAGTCATCAGCAAAATAATCAAACAAACCAATAAACACTCAACTTCAACCAATTTTTATGCAATCAAGGTTTACAAAACATAATTTAGTTCCTATAGAGATTTTAAGAAACACAAATAGTCAAATAATAGATTTCACATACTATACAAATTACGACAAGTAATGAAATCAAATAATGGAAACATGCCTCATTCATTGTTAGGAAAAATAATGCAAACAACATTCATCATTTAAGTAGAATTCTAATTAACATTTATTTCACCCAAGAAATCTATAATGTGGTATGTGCAGGGTCGACTAAATTTTCTCAATCCCTAATGCTAGTATCTACACCCCCTCTCTGATGATACTCTTCCTCTATATTATCTATGAGGGCAAGATAGTCTTGTAACTACCTCAATCAAATAAAAGGGTAGTTAATCTGAGATTATAACAATAATTAATATATAAACATTAATAAACTATTGTAATATAAATTATATATAAATGAAATCATAATCAACATGATCATAGAGCATAGTATAAACATATGTAAATATCTTTCAACATAATAACTGATCATGAAACAAATAATATGACTGTCAATCATATAACATACATAACCAAATCAAACATAAAAATCATAATTATAAATCATTAGTTTCACAATCCCTACTAATTCTTAAGTAGTTTTGTAGAGTGAAATTGGATGCGACATCCTCCCCCCTTAAAATAGGTCATCATCCTAATGAATTTTATTTTAAACAATAGTTAAGGAAATAAAAATAATGTTAAACAAAAAAATCACTTAAATAAATGAGAAAACAACCTCAATAATTCCTCACAATCTTCCCATGTAACACTATCTTCAAAATATTGGTCTCACTAGACCCTGCATTGTGATACTTTTTTGTTACACAAGCTAAGCTTATGAGTATCAACTATTTTGATTGATTCTACTATAAACATATCTAGATTTAGAACCTGTAATACATTCCAAACCAAGACATGCATATGATCAATAATATACTTCTTAAGATAAGATACATAAACAATATTATGCATTTGAGCTCAAAGTAGTGGAAATGCAGTTTATGTGCTATATGATTAATCACTTATAGAACCTCAAAGGGTCCCATATATCTTGACAATAATTTTAATGACTTCCCTAACTTAATAGAAGTCTTTTGGTATTTAACTTGTATAAATATTTTATCTCCCACTGAGAATTGTTTTGCTATTCTTTTTAGATCAACATAACATTTCTACCTATCATTGGTTTCAATGAATCTTTACCTTATTAAATTTTCTTGGTCTTCCATTTCTACAAACAAATCAAGTCTAAAGACCACTCTATTTTCTATTTTATCCTAGTTGATTGGTGTTATGCACCTCCTACCATACAATGCCTCAGAAAGAGCCATTTTCAAAGATGATTGGAATGAGTTGTTATAAGCAAACTCAATTAATGGTAGGTATTCCTCTCATTTTTATTATTGGTCCATGTAATACATCCTCAAATGATCCTCCAAAAATTGATTTACTCTCTTTGTTTATCCACATATTTATGGCTAGTAAGCTATACTAAAATTCAATTATGTACCCAAAGTTAAATTGAGTGTTTTCTAAAACCTCAAGGTCATCCTAGGGTCTCTATCTGAAATGATATTTTCTAGAAAACCATACAATCTACAAATCTCTTTCAAAAACATTTTGGAGAGCATTGGTGTATCATCTATTATATTACATGGAATGAATTGAGTTACCTTTGTAAGTTTATCTACAACTACCATATTCATGTCATGATAGTTTTTAGACATAGAAAATTCTTGGACAAATTCCATGCTAATAAGTTGCTACTTCCATTCTAGTATGGAATGTGGGTACAACAACCCGACATGATGCACATGTTCATCTTTAATTCAATGACACCCCAAACATCTAGACATAAATTCTACTACATATTTTTTGATTTCCTTCCAAAAATATAATGGTCTTAATTCTCCTGATAGCTTAGTCACTCCATGATGCCCTAAATATGGAGAATTATGTAATTCCTTTAGCACCATATTCCTAAAATTTAATCTGTCAGGCACATAAATTTTACCAATGTACCTCAAAAGCCTATCATTCTCAAATTAAAATCCATGGTATCTATGATCCTAATAATTTTTAGTGAATGCTTTCTTAACCTATTCATAAAATTCATCTCTGGGTGAGAATTTTACTATATGATCTCATAAAGTTCTTATTGTGGTTAAAGATATGATATAATTTATATGTCTAAGGTCATCTGCAACTCTATTCTATTTTCCCTTAATGTAGTTAATGTCAAAATCATAGTTTGTAAAAAATTCTAACCATCACCTTTGAAGAGTATTAAGGTTAGGTTGAGAAAATATATACTTGAGTCCCAAGTTATCATTTTTTATTTAACATGAAATATACTGATGGGGGGGCTGAATTAGTATATTATATATCTTTTACTTAATCTACTTTTTTTTCTTTAACCACTTAATCACATATTAAAGATATGTAATAAAATTGAAATAATAATATGCACCACATAAGAGAGAAAGAGATGACACTAGATTTTTATGTGAAAACCCAAAGTGAGAAAAACTACGAAGAAGAATCTCAAGTATATGAACGAACACCAACTCAAATTACAAAGTTTGCAAGAACCAACTTGTAAGAGCACCAAACCCTTTGCCAAGCACCAACACAACAACTATTTATGATCACTAACCCACATGAGCACCAACCCCTTGCAAAGATTTATGAACACCAACCCACATGAGCACCAATACTTCTTGTGTATAAAACACAACTATCTCTCAATGTTACTTACTCAACAAATGATATAACTCTACAATATCTCCTACTTTTCTCTCCTCTAAAAAAAATACAAACCATGCATTCTCTTACATATTACAAATAGCTTCTCAAGACTTTATTTATAGCTTTTCAAATGACCTTTGGCATTCACCCTTTGTGACCCTTCAATTCTCATGGAAAATGGCACCAAACTTGCATGACCCTTCATATCCTTGTATTTGAAAAGTCACATGGTGACCCTTCATAAGTAAATACATCCTTTCCTCTTTTGTCTTTATCTTGATCATTTTTTATATTCTTCAAAATGTCCCTTCATGGAAAAATGCACCATATCCTCTTTTGTCTTCACATGATGACTCTTAGAATTCCTCAAGATGAGTCTTCATGATAAAATGCATCCCATTATTTTTTATCTTTACCTTATGAATCTTTGACTTATATGTAACCAAAAATATAATCGCTAATATTAAATAAATATTAACACACATTAGCCAAGATATGAATATTAAAAAAACCATTAAATGCAATGGGGCCTTTATCACCAAAACTAGACCTTTGACATTAATGACAATATTTCCAACAATCTCCTCCTTTGTCATTGATGGCAACCTCAAATTGAAACTTCCACATCTTAAAATTTGCACTGCACGCTGATCTACACATATTGCCATCTAAAAAATATACATTAACTCCTTCTTATAACAACTTCTCCCTATTTGCTATACCTATTTTTGCACCTATACCTGTACCTATTTCTGTTCTTCTCCCCTTTTGACATCAATGGTAAAGGGTCTATCCTGGGGCTAACACTTAGCTCCCCCTTAATTGATGTTGATCCTTAATGGTAGAAAGTACAATAAATTACTCCTAACTTCTCTCGTAGATACTCAAATGTGTCTTTTGGTAGTACCTTTATGAAAATATCTATAATTTACTCTATAGTACTAATATATTCCATCTTAACCTATTGATCTATACCTTCTCTCTCAAAAAGTGATATCTGATAAAAATATGTTTTGTTCTTGAATGCATCACTAGATTCTTTGAAATATTAATATCACTTGTGTTGTCACAAAAAATAGAAATAGGTTCATCATATTTTACCTTGATATCTTCTAAATTTTGCTTCATCCAAAGCACTTGAGTACAACACAATACCTCTGTAATATATTATGCTTCAGCTGTAGAAAGTGATACTAAATTTTGCTTTTTACTTAGCCATGATACTAAGCTATCACTGAGAAAGAAAGATTATTTACTTATAGTCTTTATTTCATCCAAGCAACCTATCCAATTTAAATCTGTATAAACAATTAAAGTGAAATCTCTACCTAAGGGATACCACAATCCATAATCTAATATCCCCTTGATCTATCTAAATATTCTCTTCACCAACTGAACATGACTATCTTTTGGAGTTGATTGATATCTTGCAACCATACCTACTGCATGCATAATGTCTGGCCTCAATGTTGTCAAAAATAAAAGACTACCAATCATAGATATATATAAATATTAATTTGTAATAAGTGAATCTTCATCCTTGTTAATCTTATTTTCTGTACTCATTGGTGTGCCAACTAGTGCACAATCTTCAAAACCAATTTTTTTCAACATTTCCTTGGCATATTTATTTTGAGATATAAAAATTTATTTATCTGACTAAAATATTTGTAACCCTAAGAAAAATGAAATTCTTTTAAGCATAGACATCTCAAATTCTTTTTGCATATTATCAAAAAATTCTTTTATCATCTTTTCAATGTTTCCTCTAAAAATGATGTCATGAACATATACCAAAATAATTAATTGATGCTCACCTTCTATTTTGATGTAGATATTGCTATCAATAAATCCTCTCTTGAAACCTTGATCCTACAAGTATTTAACGAGTCTTGCATACCAAGCTCTGAGAGCTTGTTTCAATCTATATAGTTCTTTCTTCAATCTGCATACATAGCTACTAATATTTGAGAGAATGAATCCATCAAGCTATTCAATGTAGACCTTTTCTTCTAGATTCCCATTTAGAAAGATAGATTTGACATCCATCTGAAACAATTTGAAAATTTTAAACATTGCATATACAATAAACATTCTAATAGTCTCTAGCCTTGCCACTGGTGCAATTTTTTTTTTAAAATCTATTCCCTCAATTTGAACATATCCTTTACATACTAATCTTGCTTTATTCTTGGTCACTTCTCTATTTTCATTCAACTTATTTTTATAAACCCATTTTATTTCTATCACATTGTGATCTTATAGTCTAGGCACTAATTCCTAGATATCATTCTTTTCTATTTGATTTAATTCTTCATCCATTGCCTTAACCTATTGCTTATCATGTCTAGCTTTTGAAAAAGTTCTAGGCTAAAGTTTTGATAACAAAGAGAAATTAACTTGTTTAGATTCACTTACCATCATTCTTCTAGTGTGAATTCCTTCATTTATGTCCCTGATAATGTCACTTTCATTATGATTTCTTTAGACATATTTGGATGAGGTTTTGATGTCTTTTTTCTCTTTCTTTTCATCTTCATCTGATTCTTCAAAATCTTTCTCTTCAGTGATTTCAAGAATATCTATTAGATCATTGATTCTTTATGCTCCTTCTATCCTGATACTTGCACTTTCAACTATTTTCTTGATTCTTTTTTTATAACATTTATAAGCTTTACTTTTATAAGAATAACCAATAAAAATACCTTTATCTGCTCTAGATTCAAATTTATCTAATTTTTTATCAGTTCTCTTTATGAAGCATTTTCTGTTAAAAACTCTAAAATAATTAATTATTACTAGTTTGTCTTTCCATAGCTCATAAATAGTCTTGTCAATGTTGACTCTCAATAATGCTCTATTCTAAATATGCATTGTTGTAACAACTACCTCTATCTGATATTTATATGGTATCTTGGATTCATTTAGCCTTGTGCTCTCATTCTGTTGAACTATTTTATTTCTCTATTTAACTACTCTATTTTTATATGGAGTTCTGGCTACTGAATAATGTCTCTTTATTCCATGGTATTCACAAAACTCAATAAATTGATCTGAGATGAATTTTCCTCCTTGATATGATCTTAGGTACTTAATCTTCAAACTAGTTTCATTCTCAATTAATACTTTGAAATGTCTGAAGGCTTTTAATTTTTTATTTAAAAATATTACCCAAGTTATACGTAAAAAATTATCAATAATCAACATGAAATATTTCTCACCTTGAGTAATTTGAGTTCTCATAGGTCCAAATAAATCAATGTGAACAAGTTCTAACATCTGAGTGGTCGAGTACTCTTTTATTTTAAATCACCTTTTGGCCTGCTTTCCATGATGACAAGGTTGATAAAGCATGTTATATGGCTTTATAATCTTTGAAAGATTTTTGACTGCTTACTTATTACTGATGTTGACAATATTGTCAAAATTTATGTGTCCCATTCTTTTATTCCATAGCCAACTTTTTTAAATCTGACTCAAACAATATCTTTGACCTTTGATGTTTGATAACATATATAAATTATTACCTATTCTCTGAGCATCTAAAATGAACACATCTAAATCTTTTCTCATAATTTCATAACTTTTTTTATAAAAATTTAGTGTGTGCTTGTGATTACACAACTGACTTACACTCAAAATATTATACTTAAGACCTACATATAAAATATTTTTAGTTTTAGTTATACAATTATCCAAACTTAGTGTACCTTTTCTAGTAATTTTGGCAGTAGTATTATTTCTAAATTTAACTATGCCACCATTTATCTTCTTCAAGGTTATGAACTTACTCTTGTTTCCTATCATGTTCCTCGAATATCCACTGTCAATGAACCATGACTTTTTTTCATTTCTTGCATGTAAAGCTGTCTGGACCAACATAGACTTTTTAGGTTATTTATTCTACCATGAACCTATCTAAACTCTCTTATTGATGAATGGAGCCTTGAAACTCTAGTCCTTGACTCACTCGAACATGTTTCTATAAAATCGGGCTATGTGTCTAAAGTTATTGCATTTGTAACATACTATGGCCTCTTCATTAAAGCCTGATAGAGAAGCAAAAGAGTTGTGACTTTTTCATGACTCTTCATGAGTTTATTTCTCTTTATTTCTAAAATTGTTAACCTTTTTTTGACATTCTATTTCCTTATGACCATATCTATAACAATAAAAATAGTAATCATAAAAATAAGACCTATTTGTGTATCTCTGATCTAATTGCCTTTTATAACTCTATTCCTTCCAAACTTCTTTATTTGAGATGTCCTCTATATTCTTAACTTCTTCCTTTTTTATTTCCTCATTTGTAAGAGCTTAAACATAGTTCTTTCCCTTTTCTGTGTTAACCTTGTCTGTGGCCTCCCCTTTCTCTTTTTCAAATCTGATACCTGTCTTATATGATATTGATCTTTGACTTTCTAATATATTATTCAACATATTAGTGCTATTCTCAAAATTTGAATCATTGGCTGCTCTATCATTGATTTCTTTATTTGTTTTCTCAAGATATGCTTTTAAAGAAGCAATTTCAATAACATACCTTTCACATTCTTCACTTACTTTTTATAACTGTTTCGTTAGATTTTTTTCATTCTTCTTAGCTTTTTCAAAGTGTGCTTGTAGATTTTCAATTGTTTATTTTGACTCTTTTTTATTTTTCTCAATCTAGAGCTTTAATATTTGATTCTTCTTTTCAAGAGATTTTAACTCTTCTAAAGCACAAATGAGTTCTCCTTCTAGATTCACTTCAACTTCATTCTGTTGTTCTTCTTGATCATCTATACTTTTACTTACATAGGCATCTTCATGTATGGATATAAATATAATCTTTTCTTCTTCTAAATTATTGACTCCACTATCTTCAGTTGAGTTAGGATCTTTAGAATACAAACTCTTCTTCTTGAATCCCTTCTTGAATTTTCTTTTAAAATTCTTCTTGTATGTAGACTTTCCTTCTTCATTGTCACCATTATCCTTATCTAAGCACTTAACTTTAAAATTTCCATTCTTTTCATAATTAAAATATTTAAAAATTAATTTTCTTTGATATTTACCTGTGTTCTTTTTTATATTGTGAATGAATAAAGCTCCATTGCCATCTTCATCATCGTGAGAACAATCACTTGATTCTTGAATTTTAGCCTTCTCTTTCTTTGATGTCTTGAAAGCAACTTCTCTCTTTAAGGTTTTTTCTTATTCGGTTTGAATCTCATATGTCATAAGAATACCATGTAGCTCATCCATCTTTAACTTAGCTAAATTCTTTATCTCTTCAATTGCCAAAACTTTTGCATCATATCTCAATGGTAGGGATCTCAAAATGTTTTGTACTACAATCGATTCTTCTAAAGTTTCTCCAAGACCTTGAATCTGATTATCTATTTGATCAACTCATAAAAAATAACTTGCTATATTTTTTTCCTCTTCCATCTTCAAACTCTCAAACTATCTTCTAAAACTTTGAAGCTTAGGTTGTTGAACCTTTTCATCACCTTAGTAAATATTTTCAAGTTTTACCCAAGTTTCATGAGCAAATTTACATTGCATAATTTTAACAAATTTTGATTCACATAAATCACATAAAATAACATTTAAATCTTTAGCATTATTTTCACTTGCTTTTTTCTTTTCCAAAGTAGTTACAAGTATCTATGGCTTTTCATATTCCTCCACCACTACTTGTCAAATGTCAAATCTAATGGCCATAAAATAAGTCCTCATCCTTATGATCCAAAAATCATACTTTGTCCTATCAAACAATGGTGCCTTATTTGTAGAAAAACCTTTATGTGATCCAACCATCGTGTGTTTCCTGATCTACCTTCAAGCTGTAATTTTTTTTTAAAAAAAATGAACCTGCTTTGATACCAATTATTAAACATAAAATATACTGAGAGAGGGGTGGTGAATTAGTATATTATATATATTTTATTTAATTTTATTTATTTTCTTTAACCACTTAATCATGCATTCAAGATATGCAATAAAATTGAAACAATAATATGCACCACACAAGAGAGAGAGAGACCCCAAATTTTTACGTGAAAACTTAAAGTGAGAAAAGCTATGAAGAATAATCTCAAGTATATAAATGAGCACTAAATAAAGTTAAAAAGTTCATAAGCACCAAATTATAGGAGCACCAACCCCTTTGCCGAGCACCAACACATCAACTATTTGTGAGCACTAACCCCTCTTATGTATAAAACATAACTACCTCTCAATGTTGCTTAATCAACAAATGATAGAACTCTACAATATCTTCTACTTTTCTCTTCTCTAAAACAAATACAAAACATGCACTCTCTTGTATATTAAAAATGGTTTTTCAAGCCTTTATTTATAGCTTTTTGAATGACCTTTGGCATTCTCTTTTTGTGACCCTTCAATCTTTATGAAAAATAGTGCCAAACTTGCATTACCCTTCGTATCCTTCAATTTGAAAAGTCACATGGTGACCCTTCATAAGCAAATATATCATTTCCTCTTTTGTCTTTATCTTGATGACTTTTCATATTTATCAAAGTGTCCCTTCATGGAAAAATGCACCATACCCTCTTTTATCTTCACATGGTGACTCTTGGAATTCCTCAAGATGAGTCTTCATGAGAAAATGCATCCCATTCCTCTTTTGTATTTACCCCATGACTCTCTGAATTCTCCATGGGACCTCTTTTAACTCATATGCAACTAAAAATATATTCGTTAATATTAAATAAATATTAACACACATTAGCCAAGATATGAATATTAAAAATACCATTAAATGCAATGGGGCCTTTATCACCAATACTAGACCTTTGACATCAATGAAAATATTTACAACAATTTTTAAGCTCAAAAGACTTTGCAAACAAATAATGCATCCAAACTTCAAAAACATGAACTATGGTCAGCTAGTTCTAGGTCATAATGAGCACAATTTATATCATAAAGATTCAATTTGCCTGAATCATAGGCTACAACCAAACCATCTTGCATAATAACTCATAAACCATTTTCTAATGTATTTTTTATAACTAGAAAGTGACAATTAAAATCCAAAATTTGTAACACTGGTGTTGAAGTAAGCCTCTTTTTTAGAATCTAAAAGGATTCTTTGCATTTATCAGACCGAACAAAATGTTTCTCTTTCTACCAAAGAGAGGTGATTGGACTAGATATTTTGGAAACATTTGGTACAAAATTATTGTAGTACCCTACAAAACCTATAAAATTATGCACTTCATGCACATTCTTAGATGTTAGATGTATGCAATAAGAAATGCATTAGATCTATGAATCAATCCTAGCTTGAAGCAAATAGATCTTACACTTTTGATTGGGGATTCATTAGTTAATCAAGAACATGACCAATATGTAAATCCACTAGACCCAATTCGGGGATCTCTTATCATAACAATATCACTAGGGAGGGTTCCAAAGATTCCAATTAAAAAAAAATCACATAATAACCCTAACTAAATTCTATGTTTTTATATTCACTAAACTAATAAATAGTAAAGAAAAAGTCTAATCTAGTGCTCATGAAAGCTTGTGGCACAATATGAGGGTTAGTAAACAAATAAAAATGAATAAGATAATCCTAATTAAGCTATATATAGGTAAGACCCTTAATGCATGGAGAAGAAGAGTAATATTATTCAAAAACTAATACTTATGTTACTTCTATCTACTAAAAAGAGGAACAAAGTTAGAGAATACTTACTTGAAAGACAAACCCATCGAGAATCAATCTCTCCCTTTGTCAAAGGGGCTTTGCAAGAGGTTTTTAAGGATCACTAAGAAAGGCCAAAACATCCAAGACTTCTCTACAAGGCTAGATTCTCCAAGTAGAGACCCTAAGCTAAGACTCCTCAAGTAGAATGGTGGAAGAGTAGATTATAAAGAAGTGAAAATTAATAATAACTCTTGATGTATTTCTAATAATGGAAAAATGATCTTGTTTATATAGGTGGATTTAACCCTAAGCCTTTCTAAAAATTTCATCCAACAGGGTCGACCCAATCGACCTATTATCATTATTGATAAAAACTCACTAAGTCACAAGCTAGGTCAGCAAAGAGTTGACCTAAACCCTCAATGAGTTTCACCAATAAGAGTACAAGGTTGACCCAATCAACCTAGTGCTGTAAACTGTCAACAGGGGTTTTAGGTTAGGAAAAGGGGTATAAAAGATGGTAAAATATTGGAGTGTGTAAAAGAGGAGACAAAGCTTAGGGGAATAGTTTTAGGAGCTGGTTGGATTGGTAATAAGTAACAATAAGGAATAACAATCATGCAAATCAATAATGGTCTACCCACCCCTTTCTTGATGCACCCCTTAGGGCATGCACTTAGAGAGATTGAGACTCAATGGGTTCTTGAAAGATATAAAATATTAGTATTTGAAAAAGTGTGAAAATATTATGTATATACATATACCCCAATCAAAGCTCATCATATGCCACTCAGGTACAATAGGGGATGGTGCTTCAAGATAGAACATAGTAACACATAATGCTGAGGCTAAAAAAACGTTGCAGTATTTTAAAGCAAAAATAATTGAAAGTAAATGAATAAAAGAGAAATAATTAAAAAGTAAATATATATGTACCTTGACTTACCTTTATCATTGGATGGTTGTTTTCCATGTTTATAGTTTTGATTGTGGAAGGTGTAGAGACCGATTTTGACAAACCCAAGAATACAAAACTAAAGAGCAAAAATAAACAAATGCAAGAAAGCCAATATAATTGGTGCTATGTGGATAGGATGTACTTAAAAATTTGGCAAGTTGGGGTGATAAGTGCTATGTTGGATCAAATGACCAAGTCAAAACTTAGAGTAAATTGAGTAACCAAAAATCCAAGACTACTAAAGATTAAAAAAATCAAAGAAGTAAACCTTAAGTAAGAAAGGCAAACTCACCAAGTCAAACCAAGGATACATATTAAAAAGGATGGTGTAGTCATATAAAATGCAAAATGGGATGAATTAATCATGACTAATAACACCCAATCCATAGGGCTTTTTTCTTACTCACATAACCCTTTTAGGCTATTCTTTCACTAATTCCTAGTCATCCACAACCTTTCAAACTTACCCCTTTTAGGCCTAGATCCATCCCTCTAGGTCTCATTCCCTTAGGACAACAAAGCTCAACTTGGACATGAGCATTGAAACCAAGGGTGTCCTAATTTTTGTGCTATTATCCAAATTCAAAATTGCTCCTAATAGTTAGATTCTTTTAGATTATTATCCTTTTCCTTATCAGCCTAACATGAATTCATTTAATCCATGATCATAAATTCCCCTATAAAATTCCATTCATAGTTCATTTAGAAGGGTTGGCACTCATTCATAGAAAATAAATAATAATACACATAAGTACACTCAAACACTCTTCCCTATTCTCTGCATACAGCTTTTCAAGATCATTTCAAGCTTATTCAATCCTTTGCATCATTTCCTATCCATCTAAAGTACATCCAATTTTGCATCTAGTTGCATTTATCATACACAATTACACCAAGAACTTCAATGGAAGAAATACATTAGCTTGATCTCTCTTCATAGTATTGGTATGTAGACAGCATGTCCATACATAGCGTGTGAAGTGCATCAAATGTATCTTTTACACACTAACCTCTTCTCTATATTTTTCAAGTTTTCATTTAAGTTCAAGCATAAAGAACTCATAAGGATTTGAAGATTTAAAATAGACACACAATGAGCTCCATAGTCTTCCAGGCTTCAATATTTCACTGATAGAGTAACACATGCCTGTCAAATAGAACCCAAAAAGCTTAGACCACCTAGATAACAATGTTGGAAAAGGACTATAACCTCTTTTGATGCTCTTATCTAATCTAGAAATGAACCTTGGGATCCATTTTTTGATAGTTTTTCAATTCTTCTCCTCTAGTATCAGACCCTATCTCAATCTGGATCATTTAGAATAAGCTAAGTTAGATTTCTCTTCTTTATTACTATATTTAGAAAAGGTAAAAATAAAAATCTATTTACATAAATTAATAGCTTAATTTTTTCATATTATTCATTAATTTACATTGCTCAGACCTATTTATTTAATTAAGAATAAAACCTCAATATTCTGAAAATAATAAAACATTTATTGAACCTAATTTACTTCAAATTTTGCATAAAAACTCTAGGGATAATTATTTTTTATTTTTTGCCATAATTTATTGATTTTTATTGCATTTAAAAACTAGAAATCTATAAATTAATTGAAAAAATATAACATATTTTTTTAAGACCTTAGTTTGCACATACTAGGTCCCTTTTGCATACAACCACATTCCAAACACTAGGAAAAATATATTGCTAATTTTAGAAATATTTTCTGATTGTTCCTAAATTTTTCAAGCAAAATTCTACAAATTGTCTCTAATTTTTTTAAAAATTATTACATTAATTTTAAAAAATTCATTCAAAATCCCTTAATTGCATCAACTAAACTCCCAGTTACTTTTCAGTACTTTTCAACTCATTTTCTAAATTTTTAGTTGCATATCAAAATCATAAAATCAATTTTAATTCAAAAATTCATATTATTTTGCATAAATATTTTTGACAAATCCTTAGTTACATATACTAGTACCTACTTGCTTTTTGAGGTATCATCTTACATGTTTGGCAGCTCAGTATCCTTTTTGCATAAATTCCACTTCACTATTTTTTGACTTTGCATTTCTTATATTCAGTACTTTCCCTTTCTAGCACATTGCCTATTAAAACTTATTGTAAAACATTCAAACATATTTCAAATTATTTCCTTACCTTACTAATGGCTCAATATATCGATTTTGATGAAACTGATAAAAGACAAACTCAAGAACTCTTAACTAAACATCTAGATATGCAAAATAACATGCTTAGAATTCTACAAGAAGAATAACAAATAGTGACTAATGGAAAATATTATTAAACAATAGAACAGCTAATTGAAAATGATACTATGGGGGTAACTATGTCTCAACAACCCCTTATAATAGCCCAACCTTCTTCTATTCCACCAGCTATAACTAGTACATTCCTATCTCCTGATGTGGTAGCCCTTGTGCAAGAGATAATATCTCTTCAATCCAAGGTGCAACATCTTGAGAAAGGTACCAATAGACCAATGTAGGATTTGGATTGTTTTGTTCTTCTGCATACACCATTGGTACATCATATTATTTTTACACCCTTACCACTAGGTTTTGTTCAACCCAAGCTCACCTTATATGATGGTAAGGGTGATCTAGAGACACATTTGAGATATTTTAATGTAACATGTTTGGATTATGTACCTAATGATCAATTTATTACCAAGCTATTTCCATAGAGTCTAAAGGATTATGCTTTATAATGGTTTTATAGTCTATTGAGTCAGTCAGTCATAACATTCAATCCTTTAGCAGATATGTTCCTAGCACATTTCAATATCAACATTGGGGATAATTTTTCTTATGCATAGATTGCATAATAGAAACAAAGGACAAATGAGCCCCTCATAGATTATGTTCTTAGGTACAAGACTATTCTAGCTAAGCTAACTATCTCCATGGATGATCAAGAGCTACAAGACATATTCAAATAGAGCCTTCTACCAGTATTGCATGAATATATTATGTTCAAAAGATTCTTTTCCTTCATTGAATTCTATCATGCACTCAAGGGAAAAGAAGTCAAGATAATTTCAATGGGCAAACTTAAGTACTCAAGTATCTCAGACACAAAAAATAAGAGTAATAGAAAAGTCCCATACAAATTCAAAATCAATGACAATAAGAATTAGAATCAATCAATAGTCAATGCAGCTTCAAATCCCCCTTAGCATGTGGTTTTATCAGCACCTCCTCATCGTGCATTCACCAATTTACCGATTTTTTCTTGCCAAGATTTTATAGTAGTTATTGGAATGTAACATCATATCTCTCCCTATTATTAAAGAATCCGACCTAATAAATCCTCTTTTATGGGGATATGATCAATTAGCATTTTGCAATTTTCACAGGGCACTAGGCCACCCAACAAATAGATGCATCAGTTTGAGACATAAGATACATGAATTGATAGATGATAATCTACTTGATTTGGGTACTTCAATTGAGCCTCCAAAGACAAAGCCAACACAAGATAAAGCTTTGAAAATATTCTCAAATCCATTTCCACAAAATTCTAAACAAGAGAAAGAGGACATATTAGATGTTCATCATACATACCATACACTTTCTCCATCAGCTACATACTAGGCACCTTCAGTTGAGGCACATCCTTTGAGAGGTATGATAGGTGTGTATGAGTCTAGAGCTCTAACTAGACCTTTGATATATTTTTCAAATAAAGAGATTGTAGATAATACAGGTTACAATGCACTTTTTATTAGAGCGCATATTCATAATCAACCTATTTGCAGTGTGCTTATTGATAATGGTTCCAACCTTAGCATGTGCATGTTGACACTACTACAACACTTGGGTTATTCAGAGCAAGATATCACTCTAAAAAATATAGTTATTAGTGGTTTTAGTGGGTATATATAGATTTTATTGGGTGAGATAATACTTCTACTATAGGTTGGTCCTACATATTTGGCAACACCATTAACTATAGTTCCTAGTGCAAGAGTTTTTGACATATTACTTGGATTACCATAGATTCAAAAATTCAAAGGGTAGTACCATCTACAATTCATAGAAGCATGAAATTTATTCATGATAATCAGGTTATTATAGTTAGTAGAGTTTCTTATGAGTCACCACTCCCCACTTCAAAGCCATCTACGAGCTTACAAACACCAACTCCAATTCTTCCACCTATTTTAGTTTCTCCTCCAATTTTAGTTCCACTTTCAATTCAAATCCAGCCATAGTTGCAACATCCATTTCTAGTAAAAAGGGTTTAAACACTTTCATAGCTCCAAGATTCCAGATAGATTCCAACTATAGTGTTCACACCTAGAGTAGTTTCATTGAGGTCTCATATAGCTACACATAGAGCACTTATTCAAAAGCTTCTTTTACTTCTAGATGGGTCCCTAAGTGCCCTATAGTTGCATCCACTTCTCAGAGTTACAAGGGGACCCCACATTTAGTTTCCATTTTAAAGATTTAAGAACAGTTATAATGTACACATATTTCAGCTTCACAATATTAGACATTCAATCATGCTTCAAAATCACACATGATTCATTTATTCAATACAAGACACCATGATAGGGAGTCTCATCTAAGACTCATCGATTAATATCATTTCTTTCCAATTTTACCTATACATAGCTTATATAAACATATAAAAACATTTAAATATGTCTAAAATACTAAAAACATTTCAATTGTATGCATCATCTATGTTTTACATTACTACTATCATGATAGGACTTACATTTTTTATTTCATGCTATTATATGCCAATTTATCTACATTATCATGCTTCAATTGATCTCTTTTGAGTGTGTGCAGTGACATCCAATTACTTGATTCCTTCACTCTATCCATTGAGGGGGCATTCTTACTTCTACATTCGAGGCACACATAGATAAACATACCCACTAGGGGCATATTCTACATGACTACATCATCCAAGCTATGTCATTCTTACACTGCACACTCTGAGTTATCATGTTGATGTACATTCCTTTCTAGATTACATAGATTACTATATCAATATTTCACTAGTATCTAGCACTTGTATATTTCTTAACATATACCTAGTCTTGTACTATGCATGTTTTACATAATTTCACATTTACTTTGATTAGTTAGATGTGATTCTACCTTTCCAGTTATTATATGCTTTCTCCTCTTACTTAGTGTAGCTTATGTGATTGCATTTTTAGTTCTTTCTTATCTCCTATTTGTGCCTTAGGATATTTTCTAATATCCTTTGCTTCTATTGATGTGTGTGCCTTAGGACATTTTCCAATGTCTTTTGCTTGTACTCTTCCATGTGCCTGTGGCCCCTATGTCTACTTTACTTGTTTCACTTGTATATGTATGTGGCATTTAAACATGCCTTATATGCTTGATTTCTAGTTTGAGTGACATATGCCCATATCCCTTATTTGTATGACCCCTTGGCCATCCCTGTATGCTTCTTTCTTCTTACTTTTTTTCTTGATTGATTGTTTTCTTCTCAATGTGTGCAATGCCATGATCCACATCATGCATTTTCCATTTCTTTCTTGGAATGCCATGATGGACATCATGCTCCATCCCTCTAACTAATAAATAACAATTAACATCTAAACACTTCTAGTTCTAGTTCAGTACTTCACATATTTTTTTACATTGTTATATCTATCTAGGCATACCCCTATTGATCTAGAATTTCTCAATACAAACATTATTATTGTCAGGAGAACCTAAAACAATCAATATGCTCTGATACCAACTGTTAAGTGACCCCTTATCCAATGGAAGCACAATTGATTACTTTATTATAAGCAATTAAACATGGAATTATACCAAAATGATAAAGTAACTAGAAACTTGAGACAATAAAGAATTTGAGAGACAATACACACTCTTGTTTTAGATATTACTAGAAGAAAATACAATAAGGAAGATGCCTCTTCTTCCTCCACCTTAAAGGCTTGCCACACCTCAAGACCTTCTTCCCTCTCTCTCTTGCTCAACACAAAACCAACTCTACAACCTGAGTTGCTATCCCTCCTTGAATGCTTTAGCTGATCTCCTTGACCTTACACCTGTAGATCTCCTTGACCTTGCTTGCTTCAATGCTTTTACTTGCCTTCTTGATAATTACAATACATGCCTCATGGGTCTTTAAATAGAATCCCATGGTTACAAAAATAGAACTCTAACTACAATAATTAGACACACAGCTCGTGACTATAATTAGTCATTTGACATGCAAACACTCGCTTCACTTAACTGACTATTCATCAACATCAGTTCTGGAAATACACAGGCAACCGACGTCAGTCCCTGCTTGCCTGGTGCTACCGACGTTGGCTGACCTCCTACCATCGCCGATTTCCTTCTCCACTGTCTATGATCGATGTCAGTTATACTACCGACACCGGTTCCTCTAGTTCTTTAGCATCTTCTTCTTGTGTCTGCAAACAGTTGAAGCTTTTAGCTCCACACCCTAACAATCTCCCACTTGGAGATAAATAACTGCAACTTGTACCTGTACCTATACACCATCTATTTTGTTCCTTAGGCTCTGTATCCCTCTTTAACGTCACTCTTGAAGACCAACCACCACTGAAACCTGTGATGCTGAACCTGTCACTTATGCCACAAGAATTTTGCTACTCTCAAATTCTTCATGACATACTTCTGAACCAACTCTACCCTTAGCTCAGAAAACTCCCTATATATGAAACCCTGCAACAAGTAACACAATACAATAACAGGATAATGTAGCTAATATTATCCAACCTGGTAAAGATAAAATACAATGGTCAAACCTCCATTGTTCTGCAGCTTACTCAAGACCATATACCATAGCCTTCTGTCTCATGTGTCCATCCACTCTCTTTTCTAAAATGGGAATCCATCCCTCTATCCAGTGCTTTCTTGCAACTGACAACTCTACCAATAAATACCTATTTGGTTCTTCTCCAAGGACTCACACTCCTCATCCATGTCAAGCTCCCACTGTTTCTGGATTCTACCTGCATTGCTTCTTCCATCTTCCTAGTTCGTGACTATCAGTAAGCAATATAAAAAAGGTGAACAATGAATATGAGGTTCACTTACCTTTTTTGACCTCCATATGGGTGTTTGAGACTTATTGATCCACCCAACATCCGTTCTAGTGACCAATATCGACCATCTCCCAGTCTGCTCCTGATCGATGTCGGTTCCCTGCACTGACCCTGACTGTCAACATCATTTCCCTGGCCGACGTCGACATCCCTCCTACTAACGTCGGTCCTTATGACCAACGTCAGACTTCTCCTGCCTGACCTACTGACCCTGCTGGTCTGCACATGATCGATGTCGGTATCTAGATGACCGACATCGGTCCCATGTGACCGACATCGACGTCTGTGTGTTCTTGTAAGTGATGAAATTTTCATTTGCGAGCTCTTCTTGGATCAAACCTCTATCCATACTACCCTACTCAGATTTATTCAACCCCTGTGACTGATCCTTGTCCTTCATCTCCTCCATAAACACCAAGGCTTCTTTGTTCCTATCAAAAGCATCAAATTTCCTCTTTCTGCAATGAATTCTATCTATGCTTTCCGAATTTGAACACATACCTTTTGAATCAAGAAATTCCATTCCTTTCTTATTCACGTGACCAAGCCTATTAGAACACATCTTTGAATCTACACCAGAAGTAGAATCAGTAATACAAGTAGGTAGATAAAGAGTACCTACTTTCTTACCTCTTGCTAGAATAAGTGCTCCCTTGGTAACCTTCCAAGAGTCCGCTGTGAGGGTTATTGTGCATCCCCCATCTCCCAACCTTCATACAGAAATCAAAATCTACTTTAGAATTGGAACATGCATGACCTCCTTCAACACCCATGTGTTGTCAATCTACAATCTCAGCTGCACTTTCCCTTTGCCAACTATCTGACAAGGCGTACCATCCCCTAAATAGAGCACTCCAAAGTCTCCCTGTTCATACTCATGAAACAAATCTTTGTTTGGGGATGCATGAAAAGATGAACCAAAATCTAAAATCTATGATCCTACCTGACTATCCAAAGAAAGTATGAGAGCATCCTGTACCACAATATTTGCATCCTTTGCTTCTTCATTACCTGCATGTTGATTCTCTTTATGTCTCAACAAACACTCCTTCTTTGTATGTCCTTCCTTTCCACAAAATTAGTAGGTAATACCTTTAGACTCAGATCTCCTTCCCGACCTTGATTTCCCTTGCTCAACCTTCTCCCTTTGCCTTCCCCTACTTTTTGCACTTAGAGCATTCCCTGATGATTCACCTGTGCTTCTCCTACGTATTTCTTCATTCAAGATCACACTCACAACATCATCAACTTTTAAGATTTTTGAAGTAGATGCAGAATTACTTACTGCCATAACCAAACCATCCCAACGTTCAAGCAAAGAACATAAAATCAAGAGAGCCTTTACCTCATCATCAAAAACAATATTGACTGAAGTTAATTGGTTTACCAAACCATGGAAATCACTGAGATGAGTATGTACTGATCCACCTTCCTACATTTGCAAAGTAAATAGCTGCTTCATAAGATATACCTTATTAGAAGCTAAGGGCTTTTCGTATAAATTCACTAAGGACTTTATCAACTCTTCCATTGTCTTGCACTGTGATAAGCTAGAAATCACAGATGATGCAAGGCTCAACCTTATGGAATTGAGAGCCTTCCGATCAAGAACACTCTATTCTTCATCCTTCATATTTGTGGGCTTGCATGCAACCCCACCCAATGGTAAGTAAAGATCCTTCTAATATAGATAATCTTCAATCTGCATTCTCTAATGTTGATAATTCTTGCCGTTAAACTTCTCCATTCGTAGCTTACTTTCTTCTGCCATTGCTGAACTCCCACTCAATAAAAAAACCTTGTGAATGACCTATAATCAAAAAACAATACCCTGTTTCTTGTAAACCATAGCTCTGATACCACTTGTCAGGAGAAGCTACAACAATCAATATGCTCTGATACCAACTGTTAAGTGACCCCTTATCCAACGGAAGCATAATTGATTACTTTCTTATAAGCAATTAAACACATAATTATACCAAAATGATAAAGTAACTAGAAACTTGAGACAACAAAGAATTTGAGAGACAATACACACTCTTGTATTAGATATTACTAGAAGAAAATACAATAAGGAAGATGCCACTTCTTCCTCCACCTCAAAGGCTTGCCACACCTCAAGACCTTCTTCCCTCTCTCTCTTGCTCAACACAAAACCAACTCTACAACCTGAGTTGCTATCCCTCCTTGAATGCTTCAGCTGATCTCCTTGACCTTACACCTGTAGATCTCCTTGACCTTGCTTGCTTTAATGCTTTTACTTGCCTTCTTGATAATTACAATACATGCCTCATGGGTCTTTAAATAGAATCCCATGGTTACAAAAATAGAACTCTAACTACAATAATTAGACACGCAGCTTGTGACTATAATTAGTCATTTGACATGCAAACACTTACTTCACTTAACTGACTATTCATCAATAGCAGTTTTGAAAATACATAGGCGACCGATGTCGGTCCCTACTTGCCTGGTGCTGCCGACATCGGCTGACCTCCTGCCATCGCCGATTTCCTTCTCCACTGTCTGTGACTGACGTCAGTTATACTACCGACGCTGGTTGCTTTGGTTCTTCAGCATCCTCTTCTTGTGTCTGTAAACAGTTGAAGCTTTTAGATCCACACCCTAACAATTATATCTAGAGATATCTTATCAAATATCATTGCTATATCATGTATCTATACAACATAACACACTTATAGGACTCTTTATTCTGAGGGCAGCCATTACAGGTTCATCATTCCTACCCTTAGAAGAGAGTGCAACAAATAAGGGTTTTGTCATAGAGATAAAAGATTGTAATAGTCAAAATAGTAGCATTTAGATCACCTAGTTTAGAATCCAGAGGTTAAACCAGTCAGAATAAAGCAAGAAATAGTGACAGTTGTAGATTAGTAATTAGTTTCAGCACATGAAAATAGTGATAGAAATGGATAGTAACACTAAACACAGGGGTGTCTTCATTTTGGAAATCCTATCCAAGCATAAAGACACTCAAGTTTTCAAAAAACAGGCAAAAATTTTAGTTTAGATATAGTTTTTGCACATTTAGATCAGTTAGAATCAGTAGTTCAAAATAGTTTTCTAAAAAAATCAAGATATAGGAGGTTATCTTGTGTGGCATGATGATTCCCACTTTCAATTTCAGATTAGGTAGTTGACATAACTTCTAGATCAGAATCCATATTCTAGATTTCAGTGATTGGGGGCAATGTACACAACACATTGGTCTTCTCTTTTGTATTTGAGTTCAGTCTTCATCCAGGCATTCTTAGTAGTTGTGTGCCTTACTCCATTTATAGGTGGTTGACACCACTTTCAAGTTGAACTTTCATACATGTTAAAATTTTTGAGTACTTGAGTTCCTAAGTTGGATTTCACATAATCCTAGTGCATCAGTTTCAAAGTGGCTTTCATACAAGCCTAATCTCCATCTTTTAAAATGGCCAAGAATGGCCTAGTTTTTAGTATACATTCAGGCTATCCATGTCACATTATTATATTTTTAGAACATCTATGGGCTTCATGAGCCATCTCATATGACATATATTCTATAATGGTATCACTTCATAACTTCACTTCATGAGGAAATGATGGAGCCAAAGGGCTAGCCTTTGTATTCTTGAGCCACCTACACAAAGGGATTGGACACACAATCTAGACATTGATTAACACACGCATGATTCATTAACTTCACTTAGTTAGTGGTGATAGAGCCAAAGGGATAGCCTTTGCATTCTTGAGCTGCCTTCTAGGTAATTGAGAACTTAGCTTCATTCATGATATTACTCTTGATTCAACATATACCCAACATCATCTAGCACAATCCAATATTACAATAGGTTTTATCTTGGTTCATGTACTTGGTGAGGTGTATTCATTTCTTTCTCTCTCTCTTACCCAAATTTTATACATTTTTATTTTAGATGTAATGTATCTAGTAAGAGATGATCTACTTTTATGCTTTCACAACAAATTCATACTTTACAACGTGCTCTCTTTATGTACATCTAGTATCACACAGATTCATAAGCCTCTCCCTTATAGGCAAGTTCATGTATAATTTTTACTTTCTTTTATCCTAGTATTTTTATTTGATGCATCACTAGAATAAAGTGGGGGAAAATGTAGTCATATAAAATGTTAAATTGGATGACTTAAGCATGGATAATAACACCCAATCCATAGGTCCTCTTTCTTACTCACACAACCCTTCTAGGATATTCTTTCACTGATTCTCAATCATCCATAACCTTCCAAACTTAACCTTTTAAGGCCCAAATAATTCTTTCATGCCCAGATCCATTCCTCCAAGCTTCATTCCTTTATAATAATAGTGCCTAAATTAGATAAGATCACTAAAACCTAGGGTGTCTTAATTTTGGTGCTATTTTCCAAGTTCAAAATTGCTCCTAACAGTCAGATTCTTTTGGATCTTTATCCTTTTCCTTGTCAGGTTAACATGAATTCATTTAAGCCATGATCATTAATTCCCCTATAAAAGGCCATTCAAAATCTATTTAGAAGGGTTGGCAATCATTCACAAGAAAGAAACATGAACACAAGGAAGTACACTCAAACACTCTTCCCTATTCTCTACATACAACCTTCCAAGATCACTTCAAGCTTATTCAATCCTTTGCATTAGTCCCTAACCATCTGAAGTACATATAATTTTGCATCTAGTTGTATTTATCATACATAATTGCACTAAACACTTCAATAAGAGAACTGTATTAGCTTAATCCTTCCTCAAAGTATTGGTATGTAGGCAATGTGCCCACACACGAGGTGTGAAGTATGTCTAGTTTATCTTTTACACACTAACCCCTTCTCTATATTTTCCAAGTTTTCATTCAAGTTTAAACACAAGGATATCCTAGGGCTTTGAATATTTAAAATAGACACATAATGAGCTTCACAAGCTTTTAGGCTTTGATATTTCACTGATAGAGTAACACAAGCCTATCAAATAAAACCTATAAATCTTAGACCTGGACAATAGTGATTAAAAGGACTACATCACTAGATAATAGGGTGTCCCACTTTTGATGCTTGTATTTAATCCAAAATTGAACCTCAGGATCCATGTTCTGATAGTTTCTCAGTTCTGCTCCTCCAAGATCAGATCCTGTCTTAGTCTAGATCATTCAAAATAATCTAAGTTAGATTTTTCTTGTTTATTACTATATTTAGAAAAGGTAAAAATATAAATCTATTTACACAAATAAGTAGCTTAATTCCTACATATTATTGCCTAATTTACTTTGCTTAGACCTATTTATTTAATTAAGAATAAAACTCCATTATTCTAAAAATAATAAAATAGATGGTAATCAAACATCAATGTAAAAGTAGTAACAATCCTTACTTAAACAAAGATGGGCAAGAAAAAATGGTAAAACCATATTGATGAATAAGTAGTAACAAGCCTTACTTAATAATCAATGGAAAAAGGTGCATAAAAGGGAAAACAATATTGGTGAGTGAGAAGTAACAAGCCAACCTCACTTAATAATGGAAAAAGTGCATGAAAGTATAAATGGACTTAGGTGTCTAAAAAAAGGGGTAGTACAACAATGACAAATGATAAAAGAAAGCAAAGTATGTTTATAAATGTAAACCCATGGTTCAAATAAAGTAATACATAGTTTCTCAAACATATTGTTTTGTTCTAATGATAGATAAAATTGAAACAAAGTAGTGATAACATGTTTTTAAGATGTGAAGAATAAGGAAGTATAAAAGAGGGAAATTAGATTTGGAATCAAAATTTTCTTGTCAAGTAGGGAAATGAAATAGGTGTAAGGGAGAATAAAGAAAAAATAAAGGTAGAGGAACTCTTTATCAAAGTCAAGACACTCAAATTAGATTTATCAAAATAAGAGGAATGTTGATCTTAAGGACTCAAAAGAACTTCTCTTAGCCACACAAATCTTAGGCCAACAATTTAAATACATAGATCATCTCATGAAGGTTATATGCATGAAAAGTAAAATGGACCTACCTTCTCATAATGTTTTCCCCGTTCCTCAAAACCCCTTATAGAGTCGTTAGTCTATTTCAAAGATTGGATACTTATGTGAGAAAGTAGGTATCACCATAGAGTTTATTGAATTCTCCTATTACAATCTACTAGACTACCACAACCCAATGGACCTCAGCTCTATTGTCAGGTCAATTGTGGAGTTTGAGCTTCAATTGGAGATAGGAAATATGCTTGTAATCACATCTTTTGGTGTGATATTAAATTTTTGATATTTGTATGTTACCTTTTTGTATATCCTTACCTTTTTTTTCAAATGATTTGGCTTTTAACTTTATTGATTGATTTTTCTATTTTTCCTCCATACATAATTGGAAAACCAAACATGGGTGCTAAAGATGAATTTCATTGGAATACTTGGGACTTGGTTGCTAAGAGAAAACTTTAGAGAACATGGCATCTAAGAGTCTCATAAATTTAGATGAAATAAAAGTGCTATCTTGACTTTGAACTTTTTTTATCCAATGTGAAGTGAAAGAAAAATAAATCAAGAGGAATGAAACATGAAATAATTTGAATTACTTCAAATTGTAAAAAAAATGTGACAAAGGGTGAAAGAGGGATTCAATGACATAAAAGTGTGTTTTCTTATATCATAATAATGAGGTAAATGGAGGAAAACATGCTAACATATATTTTTATGCAAATTTAATCTATCAAAAGATGTAAAAGCTAAAGTTGAGAATAAGGATAAAAAACTCATAACCATTACAAAACACATTTTTGAAAAGGAATGACAAGAGATGATGATTTTATGAGGATGGCCAGGTCCTATCTATGGTCTTAAAATAAAAATCATAAAAGATAAACTCATGGGGGTTCCAAAAATCATGTAAAAATAAATGGATAATAAAAAACTGGTATTTGTGAAGAAATCCAGGTCTTATCCATGGTCTTACACTACAACTCAAAAAGAAAAACACAAGGAGTGCCAAAAAGTGTATAAAAAGAAAGTATGAAATCAAAGAGAATAAAATTACATCATAAGGAAGACCATATCCTATCCACGGTTTTACAATGTAACTCATGAGAAAAAGAGAAACCAAAAGACCAAAATGAAGGACTAAGGTTTGTGAAAGTAGAGAACTATTGCAGAGGGTGAGACATGTGTAAGTATCATGTAAAAAGTGTTAGATAAATAACATATATAAAAATCATGAAAAGAAGGGAAGGATTAGGAAAAATACTTATAGAAGAATTATGTATTGGTGGGATCTTTGAAAATATGGACTTCATTGGTTTGAAGGTGATAGGTACTTGGACCAAGAATATATTTGACTAAATAAGGGCCCCACTATTTTTGGGTGTATTTACTTTCTTTATCATGCATGTGGTCTAATTCAAAGACAAGATCACTAACATTAAATGTGTGAACTTTAACATATTTGTTATATTATTTGGAAATATGAGCCTTGTATTTGTGATTATGTTATAAATTATAAAGATGGTGTTCATCAAGGAGATCAAGAACATGAAGGTGAGCTTCACATAATTATTCATTAGGTATGATACCATGAAGAGATATACAGAGAGAGGGAAGATCAACTTATAATAGAAAAACTAACTCAGAACCATTGACTACAAAGAATGACATTGCCCTAGTAATAATATGTATGCTAGTATGATAGGTTGAAAGAGAAGGATAGGGATGAAGGTGCCAATATGTACATGTTTCAAAAATTATCTTTTGGAGAATTTTATTAAGAATTTTTTTTGTGGCCTCAACTTGACTATTAGATTGTGGATGATAGGGTGTGGAAAATTTATGATTGATTTTGAATTTAGCACAAAGTTGTTTGACATATTTAGTTTTAAAATTACCACCATTGTTAGAAATGATAGTATGAGAGACACCAAATTGGAAAATGATTTGATTAACGATACATTTATAGATGGTAGTATCAGTGACATTAACAATGGTCATAGCCTCAACCTACTTGGTAAAATATTCTATGGCTATGATTATAAAGACATGTCCATCTTAAGATAGAGGGATTTTGCCTATGAGATCTAATCCTCACATAGATAATGGCTAGGGAGATTCGATAGTTTGAAGTTAGACTAGAGGTTAATGATTAAATCATCATGAAGTTAGAAAGGTGTACAATTTTTGTTAAATTCAATGACATCTTTTTCAAGAGTGGGTCAAAAGTATCCCATACATAGGAATTTTTGAGTTGTTGCATGTTTGCTATAGTGGCCACTACAAATGCCCCCATGTGCTTGTTCTAGAAGAGGAGGAACACCATCTTGAATAACATAGAGAAGCAAGGTACCTTTAGTGTTTTGATAATAAAGAATGTTATATCAAAATACATACTTAAAAACTTGTTTGTGAATGAGAGTCTTTTTGTGGGAATCTAAGTTGGGAGGATAAGTTTGGTGTTCTAAAAATTGAATGATGTCTTTGTATTATGGGATTTTTTGAATGGTGAAAACTTCAATGTGGAAAATAAATGAATCATGTGGTTGAATAGAGGATGTATATTTTCTTATTTGGATAAGAAAAGTGGGATCGGTTAGAACTTGGTGTAGATGAAAAAAGATGCTGAAGAAGCGAGGGAATCAATAATAGAATTTCGATCTCAAGGGATAGGTTTGATGGTGAAAAAAATGAAATATTTGGTGATAGTGGTTGTAATTTAATGATAAAAATGAGATTATCACTTTTGCATTGGTAATCACCATTGAATTGGTGGCAAATGAGCTAGGAATCACCTAAGGCATGCAGGTATTGGATGTCTAAATCAAGGGTGGCTCTCATGCCTATGATTAAGGCTTCAATACTCAACCATGTTTTTAGTGATGTCAAATATTATGTGAAAAACTAAAAGTATGGTTTTTCCAAGAGGAATCATAAGAATGCAACCTACCCTAGCTCCTTGAAGGCATTTAACACCATCAAAGTGAAAGGTCCAAGTATCCTCATGTAAGTTGACATTAATTTTAGGGGGTTATTTGATAACTACTTTTGGTTTATTAATATCGAGGAGGATAATTGAGTCATCATGATTACTTTCTTTAAGATTAGTAGTGAAGTTATGGAAGTAATATTTAATAGATATGGCCTGGTTAAGACCTTCAATATAGAGAATATTATCATTAGGAAGACTATCTTGAAGGTGATTGGTAACAAACACAAGAGCTGAAACAAGTTGATCAGCTATGATTTGTCCTTTGACAATTTTTTGAGTAATAATTCAAAGATCAAATTCTATGAGAAGGACCATCCTCTTGCCAATTCTATCTCCATGGAGAAAGGCTTTGGAGAAGAAATGATGAAGGGGGTCTAAATTAATGATGACATAAGTGGTTCGATAAAGCATGTAATGTCAAAAGTTTTTAGCTATAAAATATATGGTGAGGCAATCATGTTTGACTTCTGTGTAACATTTCTCATAATCAAGGAAGCCTCAACTGATATAGTAGATGGTATACTCTCTTCCAATATTGTCTTATTGGGAAATCATTACCCCAACTGATATGGATGTGGAAGAAGTATATAGGATCAAAAGTTGATCATTAGAAGAAGGATGAAGTGTAGGTGGGTGAAGCAATGAATCTTTCATGTTATCAAATGCTTTTTGATAGGGATCCATCCATTCTAAAGCATTACCTTTCTTAAGAATAGAATTGATGGAGTGGATGCATTAATCCATTTCAAGGATTAATCATTTAATTTCCCCAAGTTTATCGAGATAAGTGCGAATGTCTATAATGGAACAAGGGATGGTCATGTTGATGATAAGACTAATCTTGATAGGTTCAACATTGATGCCACAAAGAGAGACTAAGAATCCTAACATTTTTCTAGATGTGACACTAAAGACACATTTTTAAGGATTTAGTCCAGCTTAGTATTTGAGGAAATGGTTGAAGATGATGGCAAGATCTAAAAGATGAGTCTAGAGAATTTTCAATTTAGTAATGAGGTCATCCACATAGGTTTCTAATTTTTTTTGGACAAGATAATGAAAGATACGAGTCATTATTCTTTGATAAGTGGTTCTAGCATTTTTGAGGCCAAAGGGAATTTTAACATAGAAATAGGTGCCCCATTACATGGTGAAAGTGGTATTATATTGGTCCTCAGGAATAATATGAATTGATTGTAGCCCTAGAAACTATCCACAAGAGATAAAATTTCATAACCAATTGTTGAATCGACAATGTCATCTATTGAAGGTAAAGGGAGATTATCCTTAGGACAAGTGAGATTAAGATTATGAAAATTAATGATGATGTAAATGACCATAGTGGATTTTTTTTGAATAGGAACTATGTTAGAAACTCATTCAGAATAATCCACTAGTTTGATAAACTTAACATCAAGAAGTTTGATGATTTCTTTGTAGCATAAGGTGGAAACTTAAGGTGGAAATTTTTGTTGCTTTTGACATATATGTTTGGCATTAGGATAAGTGATGATTTTGTGCACCACAATGCTAGGGTCAATACCAGGCATGTCCTCATAGGAACAAGCAAATATCTCATGATATTTATAAAAAAATAAGCTAAAATTATCATGTTCAATAGGTGAGAGTTTACAATAAACTATAATTGGTTGAGGGCATGATGAAGTACCATATTCAATGCGAGTATTTTCTTTGATAAGCATAACATTTCCATATTATAAGTGGTATGGTACATTAGGTAAAGAAGAAATTGGATTAGCTTTAGGATCAATTCTAGTGATGAATTTGTTGAAACAAAGGCCTTTGCTTTTGAAACTCCCAAGTTTGTGATGTTGCCGAGGAAGTTGAGGTTCTCTGGTATGAAATAGTTCAAGAATAGCTTCATCACTAGGTAAAGTGGGAAGAGGACCATAATGCTCAACATCTAATTTGAGATCAAGAATTTTATTACCATGGCTATCATACTCAGAATGTATCTAATGGACATCTATGGCCTTGGCATCTAATGTAATCTTAGGAGTAAGAGAATTAGATGGATCAGATGAAATTGGTGTATCATTAGTTTCTTTGATGAGGAAGAATCAAATGAAGTGATGGGATCCATAGGTGGTATAGAAGATGAATGAATTTTTGAAGGTTTGAAAGGTATGATTTGTTCTACCACCTAAGGAGTATTGAGAAGTAGAGAATTAATAGGAGGTACATGACCTTTGGGATCTAATTCATGATCCATGGAAATAATATGAACATATTAGTTGAAAGAATGTATTTGAGCTAATGTTTTCTGATTGTTAAACATCCAATTCTTGAGATTGAGTTTGGGCTATTATGTAGTTATAATCATAGGCTGGAGAAATGATACATGTTTGAGATTCAAGGGGAGTTTTAGAAGGTGAAATCCCAATGTTATTGAATTTATGTGGAGACATGATGAGAGGGTCTTGGAATAGATTGGCCACTCTATAGTCATTATAGGTAAAGGCATATTATAGTAGAGAAGGTTCCTGAGCATTATGTAGAGGGGGAAAATTAGTGATCTCATCAATGAGAGGAATAATATGGTCATGAGGTAATAAAGGAGGAAACCACTCTGATATATAGGGAAGTAGCTTGGTAGTGTTGTAAGTCATTAGGTTCATCATCAAATAAATTAGTAAGAGTGACTTGTAAGTCTGGATTAATGTTGATGAACTCAGATAAGGGATCACTATTGATGGTAAGAATGGTAGGGATGAGATATTAAGATTTTAGATTAGAAAGTTGAATACTCCAAGGGTTGGGATCAGCCTCATGCTTATACCATTTGCCATTATGTAATAATTTGATGCATTAGCTACCAAAAGAGGTAATGACCCTCATTCTGTGAGTCCATGGGTGACTAAAGAGTATGTTATAAAATAAAGGTAAATCAAGGACCATAAGTTTAGTTTGAATGATCTTAGGTTTGATTGTTAGGGGAAGCCAAATATAACCTAGTAGATTTTGATTAATTTTATTAAATCCATGATAGGTAAGGTGGGTTTGCTTGAGATGATCCTTATTATTTTATAGTTGTTGGATAAGCCATAAATATGTTACATTAATACTAGAACCTTCATAAATTAAAACTTTATGGACAAGGGTAGTATTAATGGATATTTTAATGAATAGTGGTGGATCATCAACATGAAATAGGATTTCATCATTAATCATGTCCTCTTCAAAAAATTGAATAGATGGTTTGGAAGAAGGACATATGATTTCAATGGTATACACGTTGGTAAGTTGAGGTTTGATATAAGGTGGTTCTTCATCTATAAGAGATGGATATTCAATTTCTTGTAATTTTTGCATAAGGAACTTGCAATAATAAGAGGAGGTACAAACTAACTCCATAAGTGGAATCTTGTAAGGCATGGAGTTAAGTTCTTTGAGAAAGTTCCATTGAGATTTAGAAGAAGAACTAGTGTGAGTTTTGGAAGGTAAGGTAGATTTTTAAGGAATATAAGTTATTGGGGGTTTGAAAGGAGGAGGTGGTTTCTCACGAGCTTCTGAAGCTAGGTTAGTGGTTGTAGTATCTTTGAGAAGTTGTTCTTCAAAATATGGTTTCTTAGGTTTTGTGATAGGATCTTTATGAACTAGCTTGTAATGATAATTGACCTTAGTGGTGTTAACATATTGAGAATTATTTTAATATTGGTTATAATAAAAATTAATAGCACAAACATCCTTGGTAGTTTTTTGATTAGTATTTATGGATTTTTTTTTGATTATTAGAAAAAGTATTATAGGCTTGTCATTTTCGAGAATTGGTATTGTACTCTGGAAAATGAAGGTTTATCATGGATTTTTGATTGAAAGAATCACCAAGCATGTAGGAGAATAAATTTAGTAATCCCTCTACAAGATTCATGGGAATGACTAATGTCAGTGTGGAACCAACAAAATTGATTAAGGTCATACCATTTAGGAGGATTATTAGGATAAGTAAAGGGTTTAGAAGGTGGTAAAAATTGTTTCGTTTGTTCATAATTAGTGTTATGTGAGAAGATGAGGGAGTGTCAACTTTGATAACTCTTGGTTTGGTTTGAGGAGTATTTACAATGATGACATTAGTATAAGTTTGAAAATATCCTTTAAGAAATTTTGGATTAGGCTCAAATTGGTTCATGAGAAAGTCTTGACATTCAGCTTATTCAAGACCATCATTAAGTGTTTGCAAAGAAAAAGTTCAAACCTTATATTGAAGAGGAGTTAAAGTAGTTAGAAATAGTTTAAATGAATTTTCATCAATCATGTTATGGTCAGCTTCATGGGCCACATATTTCCATCTTTTGATAGAATCATGAGCTGATTTAGTGAAAGATTGCTTAGCATTGATGAAATGACTAAGGAAATTTTTGGGATGGTCATTATGTTGAAACTCTTTGACCAAAGGATTGACTAAATCCTCAATTTTCCAAATGAAATGTTAGGGAGGTTGGTTGTACCATTCCAATATATTTATAATGAAGGTTTTAACTAGAAGTTTAGTTGTGGTGAAAGTATTAGTTTGGATTCACTCTTTGTAAAGATTACTAAAGGCTTTGAGAAAGGATGTAGGGCATTTAGTCTAATTATACTTGATAGTTGGAGATATATTACCAATATCAATGGACACAATGAAAGGAGATAAAGGTTAATTTTAGATATTTCTAAGCATTTTTTTATTCATAATAGGTTGAGGAATAACATTTCTGAAGGCATCTCTTAGATGTGAAGGAATGAAAATTTGGTTGGCTTGAGGATTAATAGCCTAAGGTTGATTATTGATATTTATCAAATGACATTGTCATTGCATCATTTGAGAGGTGTTATAAGTTTGAATTATGTTCATTTATTGTATGGTTTGTGAAAGAAGTTGAGTCATATCAATTTGTGGGTTGGTGTTTGTAGGAGAACTCCCCAAATTGGTATTACGAGGGTTATTGGAATGTGGATTATTAGTGGGATTATTAGATAGAATTGTGTCAATTTATCCCACAATATTTTGAAGGGTTTGAATATGAGAATTGTATTAATAGATATAAAAAGGATTAGATCCACCTACTTCATCTTGAGGTGTGATTTGCACCATGTTACAAGCTATAGACAAAGGAGGGGAAGAGGTGCTCCAAGATTGAGTGTTCTCTTGGGAGGAAAATATAGGGAGAAATGAAAATCCCATATAGTACTTAAATGGATTGAAGTTTTCCAAGAACATTTTGATAGGGGACTTCATGATGACTTGAGAAAAAATGAATAAAATGCTAAGGAAAATAGATAACTGAATTAGATAGACAAGGTAGGTAGTAAAAGTATAGAGTTGATTGGGTAAAATTAGTACTACAAACTAGAGACAATAGAGTCTGATAAGAGTAAAAAGTTGACTAGGTTGACCTAGTACTACAATCTAACTTGGTAAAAGAGATACAAGGTTGACTAGGTTGACCTAGTACTATAGGCAGGGAGAAAAATAGTCTGTAAGAGACTGTGTCTAATAGATTGGTAGTGTACTAAAAATAGGTAAATATTTTGTAGTGTAATTTGAATTAAGAAATGAAAGGAAACACATAATCCATTAGGTCAATGAGGATGATCCAATTGAGGTACATAACACAAAATATTACACCAACATTGGCCAATGTAAGTTTTTTACAATATAATATATAATGATTAAAGAGAAAGCAATCAAATTGAAAAGTAAATGTTAACTAGATGGTCATGATGAATGTTATTATATTCATAAAGTGTTATTTTAAGTGTGATAGGGAAGTTGTCTTAAATTAGGGAACTAAAAAGTTATCTATGTATATGGTTTGAGGATGTTTAGGTTGAAAGGGATCTATGTTGGTAATGGTACTGACTTGGTATTAGGGTTGACCCCCTCACTTCACAATATAATAATGATAAGGGTGTGGTATGTTTCTAATTTATACCATTAACCACATGTTTATACTTGGCTAAGAAACCAAGTTAGCTTCACACTTGGTGATGAAATCTAAGTAGGTAGGCCTTGGGTAGACAAAATATTTAAATACATTTTAAAATTATATGATTTGGTAGTGTGCACAAGAAAGATAAAATTAGTGAAATTAAGTGGTATATTTAAAAAACACCTAATTAGATTATGTGATATAATCTAATCATGTAAACAACTAAAATTGAAAGTGTGAAGTAATTACTAGCATATAATTGTTAATTTTCAATTTAAAATACAATACAATATCGATTAAGATGATAATGTATGCAAACATAAAAAAATAGAGTTGATAGTGTCGCTAATATACTAAAGAATCAAGGGTCTTTAAGAACTATGTTGACAAGGTTGACCTAGTCTTTCATACATAAAATAAAATACAAAACTAGGTCTACCAAGTCAACCTAATTTACTGTATGATGGTAATTTTAAAGATTATAAACTATGCAATATAGAACTACAAGGAATAACTAAAATGAAAGAGAGAGAGAAAGGGACCTTGGTGGGTTATAAGATGTATAAGAATGTGATATTTCTATTAAAGTTCCTTCATTGTTAATTGCAAATTTTTCTAACTATGTTAATTGAGTCGACCTAGTTTTGTAATTCCCTATTTGTTGAAGCCTGTGAAGATGACTACACTAGCCTGGTTGACCTAGTATATTTTTTGAAATTTGTTAGGAATACTATATAGGCCTAGTTAACCTAGTATGTTTTTTGGAAGATTGTAAGATTACTATGTTGACCTATTCAACCCAACAACCTATATCTGATGAAGACCTACATAAAAAGAACATATTCATTTTTGATGTGACTATGTGTTAAACATGCACACAAAAGTTATAAAATATACCGGCCATATCAATCTAGTATCAAAAATATATAAAAATAATAAATAAAATGATATAAAATGAAACAAATGAAAGAAAACCTAAAAGGGTTAGATTCGCGTTGGGTTCACCAAAATGTATGCAATTAGAAATGCATTAGATCTATAAATAAATCCTAGCTCAGAGAAGATAGATCCTACTTATACTTCTAATTGAGGATACATTATATAATTAGGAACATGACCAATATATGGATTCTATAGACCCAATTAGTTGATCTCTTATCACAACAATATCACTAGGGAGGATTACAAAGCCTCCAGTCAAGCAAAATCACATAATACCCTAATTAACCTCTATGTTTTTATATTCACTAAACTAATAACAAGTAAATCAAAATTATAATATAGTTCTCACCAAATATTGTGCCATAATATGAGGGTTATTAAACAAATAAACATGCATAAGAGAATCCTAGTTAAGCTATGTATAGGTAAGACCCTTTATTTATGGAGAAGAGTAATATTATTCAAAAACTAATACTTATGCTACTTCTATCTACTAAATAGAGGATCAAAATTAAAAAATACTTACTTAAAATATAAACCCATAGAGACTCAATCTCTCCCTTGGCCAAATGGGATTTGAAAGAGGTTGTTGTGGTTTGTAAGGATTAGTAAGAAATGCTAAAGCATTTAAGACTTTTCCATAAGACTAGATTTTCCAAGTAGAAACCCTAAGCTAAGACTCCTCAAGTAGAATGGTGGAAGACCAAATTATAAAGAAGAAAAAATGAATAATAACTCTTGATGTCTCTCTAATAATGGTTAAATGATCTTGTTTATATAGGTGGATTTAACCCTAAACCCTTCTGAAAGTTTTCACTGACAGGGTTGAAATCCTAGTATCATTATTGATAAAAAATCATTAGGTCATGGGCTAGGTTGGCCAAGAGCTGACCTAAACCCTAAATGAGTTTCACTAATAAGAGTATAAGGTTGATCTATTTTACCTAGTATTTTAAACTATTGAAAGGGGAATAGGTTAGAAAATGGGGTACAAAAGATGGTAAAAGATTAGAGGAGTGTGCAAAAGAGGAGACAAAGCTTAGGGAAATGGTTTTAGGAGATGGTTGGATTGGTAATAAGTGTAAATAAGAAAAAAAAATATTTTAAAGCACCAATGGTTTACCCACCCCTTTCTTGGTGCACCCCTTAGAGCATGCACTCAAAGAGATTAAGACTCGATGGGTTCTTGCAAGATAGAAAGCATTAGTATTTGATAAAAGTGTGAAAATATTATGTGTATACATTAACCACTCCATAATGAATCTAATCTTAGATGGATCTACTAAAATTCCTTCAATAAAGATAATGTGTCTTAAGTATTATACTCTTATTTGAAAAAAATAAAACTTAGATAAAATTTTATAGAGTTTATACTTCCTCAACCCAATACAAGATTAAATGCAAGTGCTCAACATGTTATTATTCACTTTTTTAATAGATGAGAATATCATTAAAAAATTAACACAAATTGATCAAAATAATCTCTAAACATATTAGTCATAAGGTTCATGAATGTTATAATTACATTCATTAGTCTAAAAGGAAGTACTGTGAAATCCTAATGCCCATAACGAGCATTGAAAGCTATTTTTAGAATATATTTCTCTTTAATTCTCAACTGATAGTACCCAACACAAATATCAATCTTTGAAAATACTATTTCACCATGCATTGGATCAAAAAGATCATCAATGTGAGGTAAATGATAGATGTTCTTGATTTTTTCCTTGTTAAGTATTCAGTACTCAATACACAGACAAAGGGTTTTATCCTTTTTGACAAATACTATGGGTGCACCCCATAGTGAATCTCTTGATCGAATCAACACTTTGGCAAACATATCTTGAAGTTGTTCCTTTAACGTGATTAATTTAATTATTATCATTCTATAGGGAGCCTTGGATTATGGTTCTACCTTGGAATGATATAAATAATGAAATCAAATTCCCTTTTGGGAGATAACCTTGGTAATTTATCTAAAAATACATCTTAAAATTATTTCAAAAAATGATAGTCTTCTAAAGAGGGTTTCTTAGCTTCAACAATTCCATCCATTTTGACTAGAAATGCTTGACATCCCTTTTATTTAGCTTTTTTCAACTTAATGGCTGAAACTTGCCTTAGTTTCAATTATCTCTGATCTCCTTGTGTTTGGGTTAGATTTATCAAATCATATAAACACCCAACTTTCTTAAGAAAACAATCAACTTTGAATTTATGTTTAGAGATTCAGTTCACTCCTAGGATCACATCATTAGTGGTGGTTCATAAGAATCAACAACTTTAGTGAATTTTGGCAATTTTATTCAGCTTCAATAAGACATCTATCAACCTTGACCTTGGATTCATTTCCATACTAAAATGATGATGAATTTTTGATAAAATTAGCTTTCCTAGATAATTTACTTAACATTATAAGAGAGATGAAACATTTAGTAGCCCATGTATCTATAAAAACATAAATGAGTTTATTAAATAAAGTACATGATGCTTCAATGGGAGAGGCTTGAAATTTATTGATTATTATTAACTATTGCATGAATACATTACTAAAAGGTTCCCTATTGTGATGTAGAGGTGGACAAATTTTTATTTTTTCCATCTGTATTCTATTCAAAGACAATCCTTAGCATAATGATCTCCTCTACATATAAAACATCTGCTAGATGGTCCTTTCCTCTTAGCATCATTAACTCCCTTAAATATTTATCTAAAACTACATCCTAGTTCATGTTCCCTAAAGCATTACTAAATCTTGAATTTTGGATATTAAATCAGTTCTTGGAACTCCCATTTCATTTCTAGTTTTTTTTTGAAGGGTGTTTTGGAAATTTCAAACTTCATTTTAAATTTTTATCTAACCTTAGAAAGTGATTTTAGTTTTAGTTTTTGCTTAAATACCTTCTCAAAGATTTGGTTTATGGTGGATGGTCCATGCACATCCAATTTGAGGTTTTAAGCCCATAATGAAATTCTTGATCTATAAACATTCATCCTTCTAATATTATGAAACACACTTCAAGAAATTTTTGAATTCCTCTCAATATTCATTTATTACCGAAAAATCTTCTTACTTCAGATTTTATAAATCTATTAGTTTCTAATTAAAATATAGTTGGGGTAGCCATCATTCCCTAAAAAGAGTTACAAACTATTCCTATGTAGTGGTAGTTGAATCAAGGTTCATCTCAAGATTATTATTAGTGTCATAAGCATAACCACTGAGAGTGCAGGGTGGGGGGCGTGAATCAGCATACAAAATTTTCTTTCATTTCCACTTATCATTCATCAAACATTAAAACTAATCTAGAGATATAAAAATACACAATCAACCATTCATATGAACATGAAACAAAAACATAACAAATGAACATATGGGATATGTGAGAAACCCTCATGAGGGATAAAAAAAACTAACACATATCTTCGACTAAAATCCTATAATAAATGAATCAAAATTTAGTGAGGCACCAACCCCACAAGGAGCACTAACCCCTCACTAGTCAAACACTGACTCAATTAGTCCTTTATCAAGTTATAACTTGTAAGGAGGTAGAAACCCCCTAAGTGACTAAAAAAAACTTAAAAACATCAAGGAAACTTATTTAAGCTCCAACATATAAGGTAGTTCCCACTCCCTCTTTACTAAGCACGAACTCAGCCAAGATAAACTTGATCATCTCAAAATACCTTGTTGCTCAACCAACAAATGGTGACCTCTTCTTTAGCTCTCTATCTGATCTATCCACTATCATACATCAAGAACACATATATGATGTATTTATGATATTATATCAAAATATAATCAACTCATTCAGATCTTCTCAACCTTCTATCCCTCTTAAAACAACCTCTGGGCTTCTTTTCTCAACTTGCCTCCTACTAGGCTTATTAGGTCAACTGACCTTGTCATCATACTCATAACTTATAATGGATATTCATGATGTATAATATACTCCATTATGATGGTCTACATGTCCTCCTTATTATTTTCAAGGTGCTATTTTATTTTCTTTCACTCTCATTCCTCTTTTCTTACATAAATAGGCCTATTATGCCTTGTATAAATACAAGTCACTTGCTCACATACTTTATTGGTCAGACAAAGAATTTATCCATTAGGTTTAGAACCAAAAAATGTGTTAGGACATGTTACACATAATATTAAATCAAAATAGGATCACCATTAGCTTTACTAAAATCATTTAGACCTCAATCTTCTTCTAGGCCTACTAGAGACCTAATGCATTAGGTCTATCTCAAGGAACAAGTTACACTTAGCCTTATTGAAAAATATTGAGCCTATAAACATGGATGAAACACTTCATACACACATAAAATATACCCTTGATAACATCCATTTAGGTTCATACCACTTTTTAGTCCAATTCACTATTTGAATCTCATCATTAGGCCTTCTCATAATTAGGTCTCCTCATAACCATAAAGTCTATCTTGAGAATCTGAAGCATAAACTCAACTTTTCCACATAAAAAAATAAAATAATCACATGGATATAACCTAAATTACCTTATTTCCATCACAAATCCATTATATTTCACCATATAGTGAAAAATACCTCAAACTAATCACTTTCATTTGCTCACTCAGAACTGCAAACAAACTTCAAAACCCAATCAAGAACCTTTGACAACCAACATCTGTATAGGAACTTTAAAACACTCCATATGAACATATAATATCTTATTGAATATATAAAACATCATAACATTCTTTATATAATTCTAAATTATTCATAATGACACAGAAACATCAAACTCACAAACACACATAAATTTGCCTGTAACTCCAAAAACACAATCAGGAAGAATGTTATCTTTAGCTCCTATAAGAAAAATTAAAAGGCATAATGAAAATTTATAGTTAATTTTTGACCTATATAACATATTAAAATATAAATATCACAATTTATAGTGTTAACTATTAGTCTTGTAGACCAATTTTTTAAGCTTCTCTTTCACACTTCTTACACAACTAGACAAGCCATTTTAGTTTCCATATTTAAACTTCATAAAATGATTATAAAAATTATATAAATAATTTATAGGTAATATACATAATAAAAAACATAAGTATGTGTGATAAATACATTAAATCATGTCATAGAGTCTCAAACTCTTCACTCCATCTTGCATACCTAGAATGGTCATTTTGTCTTGACAACTAGTCATGGTGAACATGAATTTCAGTACCTGTGTAAACAATTTTATGAAATATTGATGAATGTATATGATGATTATATATATTTATAACATATAAAAACACAAATATATAGAGGTATAATGGAAAATATGAAATATATAGACCAATCTTTGAACCTTGCACCTTCATTGTCTCATCTTTACTAGATAGGTCATCTTGTGAACAATATTTTCAACATTTTCAATGGCCTCCAAAACATATAATAAATATGGAAATGTTTTATAATTATTTATAAACAAACCTATGTAATTGTATCCATTCATAATCTATGATAACTCATCCCTAATCTCATTCTCACTCCTGCCTAGTTTTCTCATTGTCTTCCTCACCAAGGCTTTTTAGAAATAGGTAAAATTCCATGACGAGTTTAGAATATTTGAGATATATAAATTTATTATAAACCATGATGAATATGATTAAAATTCACAATATTTAACCTCCATTCATTATTCAAATTTGACTCAATCGAACCTGCCTACTATACATTTTTTTTGAAAAATAAGAGATTTCCTGTAGCTTCCATCACTCATATATCAAAAAAATTCCACGTAGAGGAACCTATAAGAGTAATATACATTTTATAATCATCAAAATATGTCATAAAATTCATTATGATACATTTCCAATATGATCTTCCATATCGGGTCACTATGAGGGTTTTAGACATGTTTCCATTCTTAACATTTGTTCATACCTTGAACCAACTCCTAATGCTTGGAGAACATTATTAAGACCATTTTACATCTCTAAAAAAGAGATAATCTTACCATGAAATAGTCACATGTGCCAAAAATCATGATAAAATCCTTTTTGGGTCTTCATCTCTTCATTCTACACATACAAGAGACCTTCAAACTCATTTTCATACTTTCTCCATCAACTTAGGACTTGAAACTTTATGAGCACTCTTGAAACAACCTTTTACACCTATTTTAATTATTAATTAGCTATTATTTACTTATAAACTTAACCTCATACCCCATTTTTTCACATTCCATTTATTTACACTTTAGGCTCTTAAGCTGTAGATCATATAAGGCTTAGTAATAGACCCTCTAGCTACTATTCCTATACTTTCCACCTTATTCAAAACTTCAAACAACTTATCACATGATATACATATAATTTTCATCATTAAAGCTCATACACTTCCATATCATCATAATCGTGCCTCTATAATCCATATACATGCTCAAGAACTAGTCCATCAACCAGACTTACAAGGCACCATACTACTTTGAGATATTCTTGACATTATAGATGCACTCTAAAACACATTATCATGTAAATTTTTTTTATGCCATTCTCAAATAATGCCACACATATTATCATAAGCCTTATCTCACTCATTTCACCAAGCTTTACTATTCAAGCCTTTACCAAGGCAAGATTAGGCTTCTCAATACATCTTGTGCACAGAGACTTGCTATTATGAACTTGGTAAAGAATGACCTTATCTAAAAAATCACTTCAACACTATATTTATGATGATATTTCATAGCAATACAAAATAATACTACTCAATGGCTTGTCGCATCACAACATTGTGTACAGACTTTATACAAGACATAAAAACCTACTAGATCATGCTTAAGTCATCATGATTACTTACCATACATATTAAAAATATTATGTTTGGAATATAAATTACACTCAATTATATTTTACATCAATATAAAAATTAATTCCTTAATCACAACAACAAGAACATACCTCAATAATTAGCCCACCAAGTTGCTGCATCACCAACCAATTGGTAAGCTCCCTAAACGACTTAGTCACCTTAGAATAATTTGGAATATTGAAATATTTTTACACTTTAGTGAGGTAATATTAAAATCCATCACCTAATATACTACCATCAAACTTGGGTGGGTTCACTTTCTTAATATCACGCACAAGCTTTATAGTTGCTTGAGGTCTAGCTACTTGCTAACTTTCCTCATGTCCTTAATCTTGAGGGTCTTTCTATTTAGTAGGATGTTCCTCTAGAATCTATTATTCATTTTCCTCCTCAAGTCTATAAATTTATCTCTCTATAGATGTTATCCTATTTCTAGTATCATTCATGACAATGATTATTTGATCAAGTTTTACAACTTCTTCTATTGCTAGTTGATTAGGATAATCTTAGAAGTTTACACTTAAAGTCCCCTCACCAGTTGATTTAGTTCATTCCATTCTCCTCAATTAAAATTAGGAGAATATATTTATGTTAGTGGACACATTAGGTCTAAGAGTTAAACCTTTGATCTGATACCACAATATTATAACCCCATTGGGTTTCTCAAAGTTACGCCAATATTTTTAAGTCTAAATGGTTTACTAAAAAAATTCATCCATAACTATCTATAAAAATATTATTTGACTAATAAATGTATCTAAAGCAATAAATCCTGAAAGGTATTAACCCATTGATTATTAAAATGATCCATTTATTTTCCAAATAGTATATAATAGATTACAAGATGAATAATCCTCATAAAAAGAATAGTAGAAGGAATCAAGTACAACAAATCACTGATATAATCCACAATAAAACTATACATAAGCATACAATTAATACTATCATAATATTCAAAATTAATTACAAACCTCATAGCCATTATTGTGCTAAATATCCATCAAATAATAATGTAATACATATTACATTTTAGTATAAATTTAAGTATATAATATAATATGTATAATAGTAAAAATGAACTTAAAAAGAACTCAATGATCCATAAATATATCCATGAGAATGATCCCAAATGGTTGAATAGTTAAACACAGGGAGAGCATCATCCAAGTACTTTACCTCCAACCATAGATCATCAGTCTTCCATACACATCTCCACTTTGAGTGGACCTAAGTTTCATGGAGGGGTAGATAAGAACAATGTAGATATTGAGAAATCAACCAGAACCTATGTGTGTATAATTAATAATACATACAACAATCACATAGATCATGAAAATTAATCCTCTATCTAATATTACATCAACATACATATGTATACTAGAAAGTACAATGGAATGACAATGTCTCAACTATAACATTAATTTGGCCAAAATTTTCATTATAAAAATCATATCTTAGATGGATCTGAATCAATTCTACTCACACAAAATCTTTATTAATGAATCACAAACAAACGAGTGATATCAGGGGGTAGGTATATGAGTTGTGTGCTAGCACCCTAATATATCTATCATTTGTTATCTATGAAACAGTCTAGTAATTTTTAAATATAAATACAAGGCATAACAAATATATGTTACAACATGTACCCAATCTAAATAGAATATAAATTAAAAAAATCATAATTCAACAATCACATTGTTTATATTTACTCAATCTTGATAGTGATATATATAGGTTTATCAAATGAACTATATTCAAAACCAAAAATATATGAGACTAAAACAATGTATTATTTTCAAAACATTTCTTTACATTTCCTTTCAAACCCAATTTATATGTATATATATTTGGTAGTATAGAACTTAGTCAACATTTTAAACCAACGAGTTCACAAAATAACTCATAATCTAAGTTTATTTTATACCATAATGACCAATTTATCATTTATGATCTCATTCCATCCTGATGCAAAAATTATCATATTTAAATAATACATATGTACAACCCATATATGTTTTATATACATAACTTCCATAATGATTATAAATATATCAAGAAACCATTCCACATGATATAAATTAAACAAATTCCTAATATCTAATAAACACAAATTTTTTTCCCTATACTCTACTATGCACTCTACACAATTTATTTTTGGTTCATAACTCAATTATTTCCTTCTTGTACAAAAAATGATACTTTATCAATGTAAAGTGCATCCTGTTCTATGTATATTTGACCCATACGGGATATAGAGTTTTAAGAAATAAATGCAATGTATTTATAACATCTGATGAGTACATTTAAGTATATACAACTCATTGTTCATCCTGTTTATTTGAGTTTATTAAAACTAAGTATGTCTAATGATTTCATCAAACTATCGAATGCATTAAAATACATGAGTACCTTAGCTTATAATTCCCAAAATAACCTATAACTATTTAAAATCATTAGAAGGAGACAAATAAAGGTTTAAGTTTAATATCCCATTGCTGATTGACTATGCATTTACATATACAATTGAGTATAATCCTCATTATATGTAGATATAGATATGCATATTCATTTATAGCTACAAATAGGGAAGTTTCCAAATAATAAATGTTACTAGTTTATATATGTACTCAGATTCTTCATTCAACAAAACCAATGCTATTCATGTCAAATTTGCATATATATATTTATATATAAACTAGTAACATTAGTTATTTGGAAACTAATGCTATTTTTGTCAAATCTGCATATAATGCATACACACACACAACTATACATGATTACATAATCATAAAAATATATATACATATATTTGTAAGACTATGTAAACATGTATAGTTGTGTGTGTGTGTGTGTGTGTACAAATATACATGATTACATAGTCTAAAAAATATACATACATACATCCATATTAATTATAACCTGATTTTAATCTATCTTAAGTTCATATAACTCAAAACAAGTTTTTACAACTAAATATACATATACTAGTCTTCAAATGTTTATATAAGTAAGTCTGACATACTAGAATTCTATATGTACCAGATAAACAATATTTTTCCTATCTCTATTCTTTAATTTACTAATCAACATAAATGCCTAAACTATTAACAAACTAGAGCTATTTATTACATCTCATATATACATATATTCTCAGTCTATATGAGGTTTTAAATAGAAGGTAAACAATTTAAGTAAATCATATACTTGATTCATCTATATGTAATTTGAGTTTATTTACCTACATTGGAACTTGCCCAACATTATATATATAAAAGAATAAGACAAGATGTAATTGATGCCTATTTATGTACAAAATCATCTATCTTTCCTAAATACCAAATCTTCTTCTAATATGGCTGAAACTCAACTCTATAGGCTTGAGGATGGAACCAAGTACCATCCCCAGGTCTATAGCCCTAAAGCCCTAGGGTTTTGAGTAACAATTTTGACAATAAAATTTAGTTTTCATCACTCAAACTTTGCATTATGTTTATAGGCCTCAAGATGGAACTCCATTTCCTCCCCAGATCTATAAATTTAATACCCTAGTTTAAAACAATAACATTCTACCATTTCACTCATTTATATGTAGTGTAATAAAACCCATATCAAAGAATCATATTTCTTTTGTTAATCTACGTCTGTAGACAATAAACACATTTAAAAACTATAGATCAATTGACCTAATTTTTAATTGGATGCCATCTAAATGTGTGAAATAGAAGCTTCTCCTTTTTCCCATAAAGCTTAGATCTCCCTTACGCCATGTGTTTTTTTTTCTCTCATTTCTCTCTTCTTATAATTTTCCAAAACCCTATCCATGTTTTGCATGACCAGTCCATTCTTCAACTAAACTACTAGTGTTCTCATAAAAAATTGCATCCACTACCACCTAATTTGTATGCAAAACTTGTTAAATCACAATCCACACCTCAAATTTCTACCATGGCCACCACATACATCTCCTACATCATTTTAAATGGTTGAGTCAACTCTCCACCAAAAACCTAATTTATTCCCTTTTGAACTTAGTGATATTTATAAATTAAACATAACTAAAACATAGTTTAAATTTCTAAAGTCCCTTTTAATTAATTTTCTTTGGGGTGCATTTACCCTCTTTTTTTCTCCTTACTATGTCACTAAAAAAGGGGCACAATGAAAACAATCAAATAAGAGCAATAAATGATCGACTTCAATAAACAATAATGTAGTCAAGGTCAACACAGCACAATTCAATTCCTATAGAGATTTTATAAAACACAATTAGGAAAATCATAGACTTCACATACTATGAAAACCATGACAAGTGATGAATTTAGACATTTCAAGCATGCCTCATTCACTACCCAGATAACAAATGCAAGCAACATTAATCATTTAAATAGAATTATGATTAAAAATCATTTAATCTAAAAAAATATAATGTGGTGTGTGCAGGTTTAGCTAAATTATCTCAATCCCCAATGCTAGATCTACACCTCGCTCTTCAATGATATTCTCCCTTTGTATTTCCTGTGAGGGTAGGACAATCCTGCAACCACCTCATTTAGACAAAAGGGTAGTTAGTCCAAGATTATAATAATAATAAATAAATTTCTATAATGTAAATCATTTAAAAATGAAATCGTAATCAACATGATCATAAAACATAGTATAAACATATACAAATATCCACCAACATAATAACTGATCACAAAATAAATAATATGACTATCAATCATATAACATATATAACCAAATCAAATATAAAAATTATAACTACAAATCACATGGAATAATATGATTTTTTGGAGTTATAACCATAGAGAGGTGGGGTTAATTAGTGTGAAAATGCTTATTTCAATTCCATATAGCATCCATTAATCAAACAAGTGGATCTAGAAAGATGACAATGCATAAACAATCATTCATATGAGCAAGAAGTGGAGACATAACACATGAACACAAAATATATGTGGGAAAAATTAATGGGGAATAAAACCCATTGATACACAACTTAGAATATAGTCATATAAGCAATTAATCAAACTTCTAGTGAGGCACCAACCCCACAAGGAGCACCAACCCCTCACTAGTCAAGCACAAACTCAACTAGTCTTTTAACAAGCACCAACTTGCAAGGATAATCCAACCCACTAGATAACTTAGCACAAAATCAAATACCTTTAAAAAATGATCACCTTAGAACACATATTTCTCACTCAACTAAATATGACCTCCATTTACTCTTCTCACTCTTCTATCTCTCTTAAATATTCTATTAGGCCTTCTCCTCAACTAGCCCTTTCTTTGACAGAATTAGGTCAAATGACCTTGATTATCACCTATAAAAATATTTTTAGATATTAATAAAATAATAAAAATTCCTATTTTATTATTCTTAAACCCTCTATATGGTTTCCAAAACTTTATATCATTCTCTCAAGTCCTCAATATATAATAAGTCAAATTAGGCCTATTAGACCTTCTCTTTATACTTGACTCTTTCTCTTACCCATATTGGTTAGAAAATAACATAACCATTGTTGGATAACATTTGGAACATATCATAAAAAATTATTCATATGTGAAAAAACCATTACATAGGTCAGTCATTACCCTTAAGGGTCAAAACCACCTTTAGGCCTAATAGAGACCTAATGCAATCATGCCTTCTCTAAGCACATGTTTCACTTAGGCCTCCTTAAAACAACTTGAGCCTCAAAAATAAAAATAAAAAACCTCATAAACACTTAAATTAGACTATTTATAAGCTCAAATTATGTCCCTAACAACATTTAGATTATTTCACTCCTTGAACCACATAATTAGGTCTACTTGCCATTAGACCTTCTTAATGCCAGAAAACCTGTCTTACAAATATGAATCATACACTAAACTTTGAAAAATAAACATTATAAAAAATAAAATGGATAGAATATAAGTGACCTAAGGTTAAACATAATTTTCATTATAATTCATCAAATTGGACAAAAGACCTCTAACTGATCAAATTCATATGCTTACTCAAAACTACACACATGCCTAAAGAACCCAGTCAAAAGCGTTTGAATTTACACACCTTAATAATAGTTTATAATTAATATAAATTTGTTAAAATTATCATATGATTCCTAAATAATAAATTTATGTGTATTTTATTCATCAAATCTATTAAAAAAGACTCAAAAGCAACATTCTCACTCATACATAGAAAACTGCCTATAGCATCAAAAACACAGTCAAGAAGATTAAGTCTTAGAACACCTATGGAAATAATTTTGTGATATTAAAATGAGTTATAATTATAATTAAGAATATTTATAACATATTTTAATAGAAATATTACAATATTCAATATAACCATTGGTTTTATAGACCAATCTCATATCTCCACCCTACATAGACTTCACTATGTTAGACATATCACTTTGAGAACAAATTTTAGTATGTTTGTGTGCATTAAAAAAACTTATAAAAAAATCTATGAGGTATAGGTATTTAAAAATTATCCCATGCATTTTTATCCATCCTTAATCCTCTGCAACCAATCCCTAATCTCTTTCTCACTACTGCCTATATTTCTCATTATCTTACTTATTAGGCCTTTTTATAGACAGGCCAACTTACATGACCAATTTATAAAATTTTAGGTATGAAATATACTCATATAATTTCATGGAAAAAAAAAAGTCTCACACATCATCCTCTATCCATTTACATGTTTTGACTTGGTCAACCCTGCCTACTACATTAAAATTTTGTGAAACAAGGGGTTTCTTGTAGCTTCTACTCACTCCTATGAAAACCCAAAAACCGCCTAGAGAAACTTGGAAGACTTTACATGTTAAAAACATAAAAATAGGTCAAAAAACCATTTTTATATATAGAAAACAATATCTTTCCTATCAGGTCATTATGAGGGTTTTAAGATGGTTTTGACTGGTTTCTCTTCTTATAAATCATTCATAAAAGATTGACCCTCAACTCAAAAAATAATTTTAAGAAATTAAATATAGTGACCTTCCCCAAATCACATGAAATAATTATGATCTCATGTAAATCTTTCACGTTTCAACGAGCATTAGAAATTCCTTCTTGGGTCTGTAACACCCCATTCTGTGCACACATAAAACCTTAACACCAATTTTTATGCTTTCTCCTTTAGGATATGACCTAAAACTTGGTAAAAAAACTTAAAAAAACCTATAAAACCTATTTTAATGTTATTAATATATTTTTTACATTGGGAAATGAACTTGACCCATCATTAGGTCATATTAGGTCTCTTTACACACTAAACCTTGAATTACCAGTCATACTTAGACCATGATCATACCTTGAAACCTCCCATACTATACTAAATAACTCATTAACATGTCAATTGAAATAATACCATGCTCACATAATATGAACCCTCTTCACATAAGTCTCATATGATTCACATCATCAGGCTACCAACCCTGTGCCTTCTTAGTAGGTATCTCAAGTACATGGCTTATGAACTCAACATCAAGAACAATAATGACAAATCAAAATGAAATCAATGACACTTTAATGACATAAATGAAAACTTCACATGTACCTTATAACAAATTCTCAACAATATCCCCCTTTTTCATTGATGACAACCTCTTATTAATGACACCTATTCATAGAAACTTCTCTTATTGGGATACATCTCCCCAATGCAGATCAATCCCCCCTTTGACATTGATGACAAAGTACTAACTACACAAACACTTAAATATAAAATAATGAGATATTATATCAACATTATCCCCCTATCTCATTGCATACCTTAGACATCTTTTTATTGACAAAGTGATATCACTCCTCCTTTGACCTCACAACTTGTGCACTTATTTCCTTCTCTTTAGAGCTAAAACACCTCCTTATTAGCTCTGCCTAAGAATTTGACTTGATTAATGAATTATAAAAATATTAATCACACCTAATTTCTATCTTAGATATTTAAAAGTAGCCTTTAGAAGAGGCTTAGTCAAGATATCTGCAATCTGATCCTTGGTAGACACAAATTCAAGATTAATACTATGTTCACTCACCTATTTTCTTAAGAAATAATACTTGATAGGTATTTTCTGTTAGGTTGTGGAGCTAAAAGCTTCAGCTACTTGCAAACAAGGTGGAAAAGAAGGTTGCTAAGATTCAGGAGAACCGGCATCGGCAGCAGGACCAACGTCAGTCGTGAGCAGTGCTGAAGGCCACCGGCAACGGCAGGGAGTCGGCCGACGTCGACAGAACCAGACAAGCAGGGACCGGCGTCGATCGCCTGTGTGTTCCAGAAGTGCTAGTTGCACAAACAGTTAGTTAAGTGAATGAAGAGTTTGCATGTAAAGACTAGTTAGAGTCTTGGGCTGCATGGATAATTGTCCAAATTAAGAGTCTAAGTTAGTGTTTAAGTTAGGGATCTATTTATAGACCCATTGGCATGTATTGTATAAGTATAAGTTAAGGAAGGCAAGGAAGTACCTTCTATGTGTGTGTATGATCATTGAGTTTCAGGTTGTTGCAAGCTCATAGGGGATCCACATGTGAGTATGGTTTGTTGAATTGCAGGTTGCAGGTTCATGGGAGATCAGCTTGAAGTGCTATAGAGTGCTTGATGTACTGGCAGGGTTATTACTGACTAGTTGGAGAGGTGAACACCAATTCGGTTTGTGAGTTGGTTGTTGGGACTGTTTTTTGTGTAGGAGAGTGTGTGAGAAGAATTACTGTACACTTGAGGTGTGGCAAACCTCTGTAAGGTGAAAGAGTGTGGCGGCTCTTTGTTGTATTCTTTTCTATATAGTGTTAATACAAGATAGTGTATTGTCTCTCATATTCTGTGCTATTGGTGAATTCTAGTTACTTATGCTTCTGGTTATTTCCGCATATTTAATTGCTTATATATTTGGTAATCATACTGTGCTCTTTCTGAGGAGCAAGATCCAATAGAGGAATCAGAACAGGTGTGTTTGTTCTTGGACTTCCCTAACAAGTGGTATCAGAGCTTTTGGTTGGAATACTAATAGATTGGTGTAGATCTGGGTAGTGTGTTTTGATTACAGGTTACTCACAGGGTTTCTGTTTGAGTGGGAGTTGAGCAATGACAGAAGACAGTCAGCTACGAATGGAAAAGTTTAATGGCAAGAACTACCAATTGTGGAGGATGCAGATTGAGGATTATCTGTATCAAAAAGATTTGTACTTACCGTTGGGAGGGGTTAGTTGCAAACCCTTGGATATGAAAGATGAAGAATGGGAGGTTCTTGATCGGAAGGCTCTGGGATCTATTAGATTGAGTCTTGCATCATCTGTGATTTCCAACTTATCACAGTGTAAGACAACGGTGGAGTTGATGGAATCTTTGGCAAATTTATATGAAAAACCCTCAGCTTTGAATAAGGTATTTCTTATGAAGCGTTTATTTAATTTGCAAATGTTGGAAGGTGGATCTGTTCATAGCCATCTTAGTGATTTCCATGGTTTAGTAAACTAATTAAGTTTAGTCAATATTGTATTTGATGATGAAATAAGAGCTCTCTTAATCTTGTGTTCATTACCTGAAAGTTGGGAAGGTTTGGTAATGGCAGTTTCTAATACTGTGTCTCCTTCAAAAGTCTTAAAAGTGGATGATGTTGTGAGTGTAATATTGAATGAAGAGATACGCAGGAATAGCACAAGTGAATCATCAGGAAATGCTTTGAGTGTTGAAGGCAGAGGAAGGCAAAGAGAAAAGATAGAGCATGGGAGATCAAGGTCGAAGACAGGTAGGAGATCCAAGTCCAGGTATGGCAGAATAACCTACTGGAAGTGTGGAAAGCAAGGGCACATAAAGAGAGATTGCAGATCAGGTGAAGATCGGCACGAAGGACATGAAGATGAAGCAGATGTTGTAGAGTACGTTGCACAGGATGCTCTGGTATGTTCTTTGGATAAAGTAGAATCTTGGGTTTTAGATTCTGGTGCCTCTTTTCATGCATCCCCACATAGGGAATTTTTTCATGAGTATATCCAAGGAGATTTTGGAGAAATTTATGTAGGGAATGGTAAGCCTTGTCAGATTGTTGGCAAAGGGAAAGTGAAGCTGAAACTGCAGACAGGTAACACATGGGTGTTAAAGGAGGTCATGCACGTCCCAGTTCTGGAGCAGAATTTAATTTTTGTTAGAAGTTTGGGTGATGAGGGTTGCACAGTAACTCTCATAGCGGACTCTTGGAAGGTTACCAAGGGTACACTTGTCATAGCTAGAGGTAAGAAAGTAGGTACGCTTTATCTATCTACTTGTACTACTGATTCTCTTTCTGGGTTTTCTACTTCAGCTATAGATTCAGAGATGTGGCTTGATAGGCTTGGTCACACAGATAAGAAAGAGATGCTTGTTCTTGAGTCAAAGGATATGCTTTCGGATTTGGAAGGTATGGATCATGGTTTCTGTATGCAGAAGAAGAAGGTGACATTTCTTGAGGAATCCGATGTTAGTGACAAGAACAGGAAAGCCTTAGTTTTCAAGGAGAAAGTGACAGACAGAGTTCAACACAAGATGTAGAGGAATTCTGAGCAGAGCAAGGGTGTTTTGGACAAGGGTTTGATCCAAAAGGAGCTCGCGAGAAAAAGTCAGGTCTCACTAGAAAAACACAGAGACCGACGTCGGCAGGAAAACCGGTGTCGGCGTCCAGACAGGGACCGACATCGGCTATGTGCAGACCGACATTGGTGACTCAGGGCAGAGAATGACCGGCATCGGCCAGGGGAAACCGACGTCGGCAAGGAGGCAGTCACAGGAAACCGACATCGGTCGGCTACAGACTGAGATGTGACTGGCATCGGTTACTGAGATGAATTTTGGGTGGACAGCCAGCTGTCATGGAGTCTCAAGCGCCCATATGGAGGACTGAAGGTGTAAGTAAGTTCTTAAATTTGTCATTTCCCTTCTTTACACTACTTGTTGCTCACTTATGGCATAGGACTAGGAAGTTATTGAAGAAGCAGAACAGGTCGATCCAGGAAACAGTGGGAGCTAGGCATGGATGAGGATGTGATTCCTTGGAGGAGAACCAAACAGGTGTTTTGGGTAGAGTGGCCAGCTGGAAGTAAGCACTGAGAGACGAATGGATGTTTAGGATGAAGAAGAGTAGAAATGGATACGTGAGATGGAAGATTAGGGTATATGGTCTTGTATAGCTGCAGGGTAATGGAGGTTTGATCATTGTGTTTCACTTTACCAGGTTGGATAGTATTAGCTACACTATCCTATTTCTATATGATGTGCTTGTTGCAGAGTTACATATACAGGTATTGCTGAACTAAAGGTAAAGCTAGTTCAAGTGTTTATCATGGAGAATCTGGGAGCAGCAAGATTCTTTGGCATGAGTGTGTTCTAGAGACATGGTAGGTCATGTGTTGACTTTGTTTCAGGATGATTGTGTGAAACCGATTAGCACGCCGATGGTTGGACAGTTCTATGAACAGGTGTCTTGATTCACATAATGAGGTTGAGTGCATGGTATGTACTAAACCTGAATTTTCCCAAGCAGTGGGAGTTGTCACAAGTTAGGAGCCAATTCGGGAGAGAACCATTGGAGGGCACTTTAGTGGATTCTTACAGGGACTAGTAGCAGGTGCACATGCTATGCAGGTTCAGGTGATTTTCTACATGGTTGTAGATGTGGATGTGGCAGGTGATTTGGATGACAGGTTTTGCACCACGGATTTTGTGGTGGTTGGTCTTCAAGGGTGATTTTGAAGATGGATACATAGCCAAGGGAACAAACTAGATGGAGTACAGGTACATGTACAGGTTGCAGCGATTTATCTCCAAGTGGGAGATTGTTAGGTTGTGGAGCTAAAAGCTTCAGCTACTTGCAAACAAGGTGGAATAGAAGGTTGTCGAGATTCAGAGAATCGGCGTCGATAGTAGGACCGACGTCGAGTCGTGAGCAGTGTTGAAGGCCACCGGCGATGGCAGGGAGTCGGTCGACGTTGGCAGAACCAGACAAGCAGGGACCGACGTCAGTCACCTGTGTGTTCCAGAAGTGCTAGTTGCACAGACAGTTAGTTAAGTGAATGAAGAGTTTGCATGTAAAGACCAGTTAGAGTCTTGGGCTGCATGGATAATTGTCCAAATTAAGAGTCTAAGTTAGTGTTTAAGTTAGGGATCTATTTATAGACCCATTGGCATGTATTGTATAAGTATAAGTTAAGGAAGGCAAGGAAGTACCTTCTGTGTGTGTGTATGATCATTGAGTTGCAAGTTGTTGCAAGCTCATAGGGGATCCACATGTGAGTATGGTCTGTTGAATTGCAAGTTGCAGGTTCATGGGAGATCAGCTTGAAGTGCTATAGAGTGCTTGATGTACTGGCAGGGTTATTACTGACTAGTTGGAGAGGTGAACACCAATTCAGTTTATGAGTTGGTTGTTGGGACCGTTTTTTGTGTAGGAGAGTGTGTGAGAAGAATTACTGTACACTTGAGGTGTGGCAAACCTCTGTAAGGTGAAAGAGTGTGGCGGCTCTTTGTTGTATTCTTTTTCTGTATAGTGTTAATACAAGATAGTGTATTGTCTCTCATATTCTGTGCTATTGGTGAATTCTAGTTACTTGTGCTTCTGGTTATTTCCGCATATTTAATTGCTTATATATTTGGTAATCATACTGTGCTCTTTTTGAGGAGCAAGATCCAACAGAGGAATTAGAACAGGTGTGTTTGTTCTTGGACTTCCCTAACATTTTCTTGGTCCTTGAATGCATGATAAGATTATTTGAAACACTTATGACACTATTATTATCATAAAAAATATAAATGTGACCATCAAACTCCACCGTGTAGTCTCTCAAGGTTTGTCTCAAACATAACACTTGAATACAACATGAAGCTATTGCAATGTACTCAGACTCACAAGTAGATAAAGCCACTAATGGTTATTTCTTGATTAACCATGAGACTAAGAACTTACCTAAGAATAAGTATCATCTACTACTACTCTTTCTATCATCTAGATTCCTAACCTAATCTACATCTGTATAGATTTCCAGATCAAAATTCTTACTCCTTTAGACCATAAAACATACTCCATAGTTATTTTGAGATACCTAAGTATCATTTTGACTACTTGTAGATGAATTTCCTTAGGATATACTTGAAATATTTCCATAAGACCTATTTCTTGCATGATGTTAGGTCTAGAGGTAGTAATATATAACAAACTCCCAATCATGGATCTATATTTTGTCTGATTGACCCTTGAGGATTCATCCTCCTTGATTAGCTTGCATCTTATAACCATAGGTGTACTTACAACCTTAAAATATTCCATTTAAAAATTCTTTAACATCTCTTTTATATAATTTACCTATGAAATGAACATACCTTTTTTAGATTGACTGATTTGAAGTCCAAGAAAGAAGGATAGTTCTCTAAGCATAGACATTTCAAATTCTAACTTCATCACCTCTACAAAAGTATTCGTTATGTTTTCATTAGTTCCACAAAAGATGATATCATCCACATAGACTACTACTATTAATTAATGATCATTTTCAATCTTGATATACAAGTTATTATCTATAAATCCTCTCTTGAAACCTTGGTCCAAAAGGTACTTGTCTAGTCTAACATACCAAGCTCTAGGGGCTTATTTTAGATCATAAAGTGTATTATTCAACTTGTAGACATAGTCCTTATTATTTTTTAATAGGAAACCCTCATGTTATTCAATGTATACTTCTTATTCTAAGTTCCCATTTAAGAAAGCTAACTTGACATCCATTTGGTATATCTTGAAGCCTTTGAAACTTGCATAGGCAATAAACATCCTATTGGTCTCTCACCTTGATACAAGAGAAAATGTTTCCTTGAAGTCCACTCCTACATAAGCATATACTTTTCATAGAATTCTAGCCTTGTTTCTAGTGACCTCTCTATTCTCATTCAATTTATTCTTGAAAACCCATTTTGAACCAATGATGTGTTTATCTTTAGGCCTAGTTACTAACTCCCAAGTTTCATTTTTATCAATTTGATTTAACTCCTCATTCATTTAATCTAGCCAAAACTTATATTCACTTGATTCTACATAGATTTTAGGTTCAAATTTTGAAAGTAAGGCATCATTTTCTTGATTATCATCACTCACCATTCTTCTCCTTATTTGTATACCTGCACTTTTATTTCCAATGATCTGAGATTTAGGATGATCCTTTTAAATCTACCTAGAAGGACCTTTTGAGTCTTTTCTTTCCTTAATTTATTATTCATTTTCATTTATCTCTATTAGTCCATCATTCCTTAACTGAGAATATCATTGTCTCATCAACCTTCACATTTGTGCTCTCCACTATCTTTTGCAACCTCTTGTTATAAAATCTATAGGCAACACTTAATGATGAATATCCAAAGAAAATACCTTCATTAGATCTTGAGTAAAACTTTACTAAGTCCTCATTATCTCTCTTTATATAATGCTTAATCACAAAGATCTTAAAATGTTCAACATTTGTAAGTCTACCATTCCATAATTCAAATGGAGTCTTATCACCATTGATCCTGATTTGACCTCTTTTCAAAGTGTAAATTTTAGTACTCATAGATTCTATCCAGTATCCATCAATTAACTTGGACTCATTAAAATGGTCCTTACCATTTCTTTAAATGTTCTATTCTTTCTTTCAACCACCCCATTCTTTTGAGGTGTTCTAGTAGTTGAGAACTATCTTCTTATTTTATTGACCTCACAAAACCCATCAAAATAATTTGACCAAAACTCTCCTTTGTTATACCTAAGACACTTTATCGTCACATTCATCTCATTTTTAACCAAAGCTTTTAAGGTTTTGAACTTACCTAGAGCTTCTAACTTCTCCTTTAATAATGCTACCCAAGTCATTCTTGTGAAGTCATCTATAAGCAACATGAAGTAGATGTCACCTTGAATACTTTGAATCCTTGTAGGATTATATCAACCAGTATCAATTAGTTATAAAGGTATATTCATAGAATATTCTTTGGACTTGAATCTTCTACTAGCCTGTTTACCATGTTGATATGCCTTATAAAGAACATCTACAGGTTTAGATATTTTGGGCATATTCTTCACAGATCCCTTATAGATGATCTTAAAAATATTTTCAAAGTTCATATGACCTATCCTATTATGCCATAACAAAATTTCATCTTCCTTACTCATGAATCACTTCTCTTTTGTGATTTCATTTAGTACATAAAGATTGTTCTCAGTTCTCTTGGCTTTGGCAATCAACTTTCCTAATTTTGCTCTCCTTATCTCACATCCTTTGTCTTGAAACATTAGGATATGTCCTTGAATGAAAATTTGACTTACACTTAACAAGTTGTGTTTTAATCCATCTACATATAAAACATTTTCTATCTTGGTATTCCCATTATATGATCTCAAATCACCTTTTCCAAATATATTAGCAGATATATTATCTCCAAACCTTAATTAACCTATGGCATTCTTATTCAAAGTGATGAATTTAATTTTATCTCCTATCATGTGACTTGAATGACCAATTTATATCTACCAATTCAAATCTTCATTATGAGTATGAAAAGTAGTTTGGGTTATCATAGATTCTTCTCCTCTAGATTCTTGCTTCTATTTCAATTTACCCATAGGATTTGCTTTCTTGATCCATTATTTAGTATCATGACTCCATATCTTATCAACATGATTGGTTTTCCTTATAGATATTTTCTTACAAACTCTTGTAATGTGTCCTCTTTGGTTGTAGTTATTACACATGATTCTACTTCTCCATCTATAGTTAATAGGTATATGTCCAAATCTACCACAAAAGAAATAATAACCAATGAAAGAATCTTCATACTATTATTTTTTAACATTATTTGTATTTTTATGATCATAGGATGATACACCACTACCTTTGATATCCTTTTATGGAGCAAAACCCTTCTTGACTTGTTGATGATTGACTTCAAACTTGACTACTTTTGCATGGGTCTTAATTCTACCAGCTTTATCACTCTTTGACTGATTAATGTCTTTTGTAAACTGACTCTTCTTGAAATCTTTTTTTTTTGAATCCAAGACTTGTCATATCATAAAAGGATCTTTTAATATCCAAAATATTGTTAAGCTTTCCAATACTCTCCTCAAGTTTCTGATAAGTCCTTCTCTTAATTGCATCTTTCTCAACTTATGCCTCTAAAGTCTTTAATTTAATTCTAAGATGGGTGTATTATTCCATATGATTCTTATATTTTTAATAAAATTTATAATATATTTAAATTATTGTGGATAGGTCCTTATTGCAATCATAAAAAACACTTTCATGATTAAAATCCATACATGTGCTCCAAAGATCTCCCTTAGACTATTAAGTTTACATAAAGGAATAGAATTTGATACCAATTATTGAAGGTATAACCACTAGGGAGTGAATTAGTGTGAAAAATATTATTTTAATTCCATATAACATCCATTAATCAAACAATTTTTTTTATAAAGATGGCAATGCATAAACAATCATTTATATGAGCAAAAAGTGGAGACATAACACATGAACATAAGATCTATATGGAAAACCCTCATGGATAATAAAACACACTAATTCATAGATTTTAATATAATTTTATAATCAATTAATCAAAATTTTAGTGAGGTACCAACCCCACAAGGATATCCCACCCCTCACTAGTTAAGCACCAACTCAACTAGTCTTTTAACAAGCACTAACTTGTAAGGAGGCTCTAACCCCCTAGGTAACTCAGCCCCAAATAAGATACCTTGAAAATTTGATTATATTAGAACACCTATTTCTTACTCAAATAAATATGACATGCTTCATTTTCTCTTCTCACTCTTCTATCTCTCTCAAATAGCCTTTTAGGCCTTCTCGCTCAACTAGCCCTTTCTTTGGCAGAATTAGTTCAAATGACCTTGCTTATCACATGTATAAATATTTTTAGATATTAATAACATAATCACCATGCATATTTGATGATATTGAGACCCTATATATGGTTTAAAAAACTCTATATCATTTGCTTAAGTCATCAATATCTAACAAGTCAAATTAGGCCTATTAGACCTTCTCTTTATACTTGACTCTTGCTCTTACCCATCTTGGTCAGCGAAGAACATAAAAATAATTGGATATCCATTGGAATAGATAATAAAACTTTTTTCATATGTTAAACAACTAATACATATGTCAGTCATTACCCTTAAGGTCCAAAACCATAATTAGGTCTCTAAGGCATCAATATCTAACAAGTCAAATTAGGCCTATTAGACCTTCTCTTTATACTTGACTCTTGCTCTTACCCATCTTGGTCAGCCAAGAACATAAAAATAATTGGATATCCATTGGAATAGATAATAAAACTTTTTTCATATGTTAAACAACTAATACATATGTCAGTCATTACCCTTAAGGTCCAAAACCATAATTAGGCCTAATAGAGACCTAATGCAATTAGGCCTTCTCTAAGCACATGTTTCACTTAGGCCTCCTTGGAGCACATTGAGCATTAAAAAATGGATAAAAAACTTCATAAAAACTTAAATTATACCCTTTATAATCTCATATTATGTCCTAAACACCATTTATCTCATTTTTCTCCTTAAACCACATAATTAGGTCTACTTGCCATTAGGCCTTCTTATTGCTAGAAAACCTGTCTTACAAATCTGAATCATACACTCAACTTTGAAACATAAACATGATAAAAAAATCACATGTATAAAATATAAATTACCTTAGTTACAACATAATTTTCATTATAATTCATCAAATAGGGAAAAATACCTCTAACTGATCAACTTCATATGCTTACTCAAAACTGAACACAGGGCCTAAAAACCTAGTCAAAAGCCTTTGAGTTTTTACACATTCATAAGAGTTTATCATTAATATAAATTTTTAAAAATTAACCTATTATACCTAAATAAAATATTAATGTTCATTGGATTCATCAAATCTATGCAAAAATACTCAGGAACAACATTCTCACTCAAACATAGAAGAATTGCTTGTAACATCAAAAACACAATAAAAAAGATCACATCTTAGAATATCTATGGGAAATTTTTTGTGATATAAAATGAGTTATAATTATCCTTAATCATATTTATAACATATTGGAATAGATATATTACAATATTCAATATCAACATTGGTCTTATAGACCAATCTCACATCTCCACTCTACACAAACTTCATTGCGTTAGACATATCACTTTGAGATTTTTTTTTAGCATGTTTGTGTACATAACCAAAAATTTTAAACAAAGGGCATATGATTTATAGGTATTTAAAACTCATCCCATACATTTGGATCTATCCCTAATTCTCTGCAACTAATCCATAATCTCTTTCTCACTACTACCAAATTTTCTCATTATCTTGCTCATTAGGCATTTTTAGTGATAAGAAAACTTAAATGAATGGTTTTTAAAAATTTAGGTATAAAAAATTATTATAAAATTTCATGGCCACAAACTAAAGGTCTCACACATGATCCTCCATCTATTTTCATGATTTGACTTGGTCAACCCTTCTTGCTACATCAAAATTTCAAGAAACAAGGGGCTTCATGTAGCTTCTACTCAATCTTATGAAAAAAAAACCACTTGGAGAAACCCAGAATAGTAATTTACATGTGAAAAACATCAAATCAGGTCAATAAAACCATTATAATCCATAACCTACAAGATCTTTTCTATCAGGTCATTATGAGGGTTTTGACTGGTTTCCCTTAGCAATTATTTATAAAGGATTGCCTCTCAAATCCAAAAATAATGCTAAGAAATTAAATATAAGGAAATTACAAATTTTTTATGAAATACTTATTATATCATGCAAATGTTTCACATTCCAACGAGCATAAGAAATTCCTTCTCAGGTCTGCAATACCCCATTCTGTGCACATAAAAAACCTTAACACCAATTTTCATGATTTATCCTTTAGGATATGACCTAAAACTTGGTAAACACAATTAAAGCAACCTATCACACCTCTTTAAATTATATCAAGATATTTTATACCTTGGGAAATGAACTTGACCCATCACTAGGCCACATTAGGTCTCTTTGCACACTAGACCTTGAAATGCTAGTCATACTTAGACCATGATCACACCTTGAAACATGCTTTAATATTATCAATACCTCATACACATGTCAAATGAATTCATACCATGATCACATACTTCCAAATTTACTCACATAAGACTCATATGACTCACCTCATCATGCTACCAAGCTTGTGCCTCCTCACTAGGTCTCTCAAGTACATAGATTATGAACTCAACATCAAGAACAAAATGACAAATTAGAGTGACATCAATGACACTTTCATGCATACCTTAAAACACATTATCAACACAAATCAATCAAACATGACCAATAAGCACTCAAATTCAACAGACTATAATGTAGTCAAGTTTAACAAAACATAATTAAGTTCCTATAGAGAGTTTAAGAAACACAACTAGTCAAATAATAGACTTCACATATTATGAAAATCATGAAAATTGATGAACTCAAAAAATTCAAGCATGCCTCATTTGCTACCAGGATAAAAAATTCAATCAACATTCATCATTTAAATAGAATTTTGATTAATAGTCATTTCATCCAAGGAAATTAAAATGTGGTGTGTGTAGGTTCGACTACATTATCTTAATCCCTAATGTTGGTATTTACACCTCACTCTCTAATGATATTATCCTTCTATATTTATTGTGAGGGTAGGGTAGTCTTGCAACTACCTTATTCAAACAAAATGGTAGTTAGTCTAAGATTATAACAATAATCAATAAATAAGCATCAATAAACTGCTATAATGTAAATCATCTACAAATGAAATCATAGTAAACATGATCATAGAACATAGTATAAACATATAAAAATGTCCACCAACATAATAAATGATCATAAAATAAATAATATGAATGTCAATCATATAACATACATAACCAAATCAAATATAAAAATTAGAACTACAAATCAATAGTTCCACTTTTCTACTAATTCTTTAGTAGTTTTGTAGAGAGCAACTAGATGTGACATGGAGGATGTAATATAGAAGGAGATAACTCATGGACTCAAGTATGAGGAATCTAGAATGGGTATATGAATGATAAATAGGTAACAATATCTCTCACAAAGCACCAAAGGCCTACCCACCCCTTTATTAGTACACCCTTTAAGGCATGCATTCAGGGAGATTAAGGTTCAATAGGTTGCTACAAAAGAAAATGTTAGTAAATGATAATAGTGAAAAATATTATGTGTGTACATATACCCCCTTGAAGTTCATCACATGTCATAATAGTTTAATATGTGATAATACTTTAGGAAAGAACATAACCATAGAATAACTAAACTAATTAAATATAGTAAAAAGTAGAAAATAAATGAAAGTAAATAAATTATAAATAAGTACCTTCACTTACCTTATTACTGTATAAAATAAGATACTTGTGTATAAGATGATGAGAGGCACTTAGCATGTGGAACAATAGGTGAACCTAAAAAATAAGATAAAATGTGATTTTTTTGTAAAATATTAAGTTAGCACTGACAAATTCTCTATCTCACTATGATTCTAAATATTCATTCGGTTTGTGAAAAGGACCTATGGAAATAAAGATATGGGTGAAGTATGTAATATCTTAATAAATAACTAAAGGTTGAAAATTTTAATATAAAAGAGATAAAAACTATTTTTTTGCGTATTTTATATTTTTAGAAACTAGAGCTATGTGTATCCAAATTTATCAAGTTGAGAGACAATGCCACATAAATGAAAATGAAGTAGATTAAGAAAAATAGGCACTAGAGTAAATCCATGTAATATAATTTGCCCCAATAATCATAGAATTAAATTAGAAAATAGGATTAAGTAATCAAGGATAATTTTAAGAATGGACCTCTAAAAAAGTCTATAATATCTTAGAAAATTCTATAGTTTAGACATAATTTCATTGGTTAATCTTTGGAAAGATTTCCACATAGGAATAAAGTGGTTGACTATTCTATTGGATCTTTAAAAATACTTATAAATATTTCATGAATTAAATTCAATATTAAAATAAATATATAATAATTAAAAATAATAATGAAATGAATAAAATTAACTAAAAATCAAACTTTATATTTCAAACCAATGCAAAAACAATAACACTTACCAGAAAATTAAAGTAACATGTAAAATATTGATACTCTCCATGCCCCCCCAATCATTCAAATGTGCTTAAAAATAAACTATGAGAACTTCCGTTTTTATGACCAATCCATGTAGTGGAAATTTATAAATACTAGAAGAGGTCCACAAGAGTCTCAACAAGTCATCATCAAAGGGAATAAACCGAGGCAATTAACATAACATGGAACAATTGCAAAATAATTTTGATCAAGAATCCTTATCCAAGACATACACAGAGGTTACCATTCATCTAATGTAGTATGTCACCTTGGAAGGTAGACATGATGTAGTTAGATGGTCCTTGTTTAGAATGTTGGATTATTGCAGGCATGGTGCTCTTTCCAATCTCCCATTTTTTATCCTTAAATCCATGGCGGTATCGATCATGATATTTAAAATTAGAAACTACTCAACACCTAGACATGAGGGAGTGATCTACCTCATATTAAAATATTTTAAGGGCATGAATCAAATCTACCCAGATATATCATAGACCCATAAGGAAAAGATAGAAGAGGGGCCTGCTAATATCAAAAAAATTACAAAAGTTTGGATAAAGTATCCTGGGAGTCCAAGAAGGGTTATTGAGAATAATGAGAAACCTGTGGAAAACATAATTTATAAGGATGAAGGAAATAATTAAAATTAGTAGGATGACATCAATAAAATACTATGAAATGCTTCGAAGCCTATAGGGTTCAGTCAGGGGAAAAAATGGAACTAAGGTCTATAGGACACACATAGTAATGGGGGATAGGGGGATTAAATTGATGATAAAGAGGGAAATGAAGATCCTAAGGAGATTCAAAAGGAAGTGGAATAAGGAATCAAATTAGATCATAATCTAGCAATAACTGAGAATGTGAATAGGGAGCCTATTTATGCTCCAGAAGAGAAAGGGAAGACTTCTCAGAACAAACATTTGAAGGATCAGAATGAGGCATTTAATAATTTGCCTACCTTGATTAAAGTTAAGGAGAGTTAAGATAAGATAATGGAAGAGATCAACCTTTAAAAATCTATCATGCAGTGGTTTGTGCGAGAGATCATAGATCTGAAAGGTAAGGTTAATTTTTTGTAATAAGAAAACTTAAGGATGAGTCAAATATTTTTAGCCAAGGAGGAGGACCATCAAATAAAGAGTTTATCATTTAGGGTGGGGATATTAGAGTAAGATAATGAGGATATTCACAATAAAATAATTTTTTTTAGTAAGTTATAGCAAAGCAATAATGTATGACAGCATAGAGAACATTGAAAAACTATGAGCCCATCTTAGTGAACTTTTTTAGCCCAATATGACTGGCAAAGGGAAGGGAAAGAAGGGACATAGTAGTGGATCTCAGTATGGCATTAAAAAATATAAATTGCTAATACATATTGATATTAACCTTAAAAAGATGAAATATTGTTGGGAGGATGTTTTTGATAGTTTAGATTTAGACTGGTTCTTTGGTTACTCTTTGTTGGTTTTTGGGCTATTTTTTAGCTATTTTTTGATCTAGTTAGTCCTGTTTCTTGATAGGTGTCTAGTAGACTATGGATATTTTTGTTTTTGTACTTATCCTAGTGTTTGGGGACCCTAGTTCAAAAAAATCCCCCTTTAACCTGAATAAAATAGCATGGTACCTTAATAAATTCATAAAGAGCATATATATATATTCAAGTATATATATATATTATATTAATCATTTATACAAACATATGTGTATTTATATGTATGAATGCATAATGTAGAGACACACAGAGAGAGAGAGAGAGAGAGAGAGAGAGAGAGAGAGAGAGAGAGAGAGAGAGAGAGAGAGAGAGAGAGAGAGAGAGAGAGAGAGAGAGAGAGAGAGAGAGAGAGAGAGAGAGAGAGAGAGAGAGAGAGAGAGAGAGAGAGAGAGAGAGATCACAAAAAAGGAAACCACCTATGATAAAGATAATGGTGAATAGGCTTACAATAAAATTTGATCCACTTTAAACTTGTATATTGAGTTGAAATTTAATAAAGCCACATAATATTCAAATATTCTTCAATAATATATGCATCTATCATATTGATTGTTAAGGAACTCATATTATTATAGTTTTATTATGGAAATACCTAATCAGAGTTAATGATGGATGCCATATTATAGTAGAGGAACTCTAAGGTGATCATTAAGTCAAATAATAGAGGCTTGTCATAATTGGATATTTAATGCAACACATGATATTTTTGTAAGATAACTTTGACAATGTTAATATTAGGAATCTCAAGAAGAACTACAACATGGAAGTTTTTGATAACCTATCTAATAAAGGGGTGGATAAATATGCTAGATGTAGCAATAGTCTTAGTACCATTGAAACTCTCTCTTCTCATTCCTACCATATCTTCATTAATTAAAAAATATTACAACATGTGAATTTAATTCACCACCAAATTTTCTTGTATAATTTTTCATTTGGTTGGATGCAAAATAAAAATCATAGTTACAAGTGCTCTCACAATTCATAATTCATTCTCTAGAAACTTTTCGCACTTCAGTTCATCTACAAGTTCATAATGAATTTTTTTGGCCTTGGATATGTCTATGAGGATTCAATAGAGGAATAGACACAATTAAATGTCAAAAAAAGCTAAAATGAAGTGTAAATCATTGGGTTTTGGAGATATGCATCTTAAGGCATTTTTTAGCCCTACACTTTCATAAAAGTAGCTTAAACATTTGTGATATATGTTGGTTTTACAATAAAATCATTGGGTTTTTGGAGATATGCATCTTAAGGCATTTTTTAGCCCTACAATTTCATAAAAGTAGCTTAAACATTTGTGATATATGTTGGTTTTACAATATATAGTCTTATCTTGTTAAAATTTATACTCAATGATTTTAAAAGATATTCGAGTCTAGGTTCTCCTTAAACAACTAGATTTTTAAACTCATCAGTATGCCAAAATCTACTTCTAAGAAGATGAAATAATTGAGGGAAATGAACGTGTGATTGGTAATGTCAAAGGGAGATGGATTTAAATAGGTGTAATAGCTCTAGACATGGGTAAGGTAGATATTCAAGAGGAGTAAGAATTGAGATATATTGACTAATGAGAGAAGAAAAAAAATCAAACATCTTCCTCTCTGCACTCTATTCTCAAATGTTATAGAAATAACCTATTTAAACTGAAAATATCAAATATATAAAAGGAAATACTTTATTGGCGCATATTCACATATTGAATCCAAGTTAAAACATGAGTTTTTGAAGGATTTTGTAAAAGAGGGTCAAAAAAAATTCATATAGATTGAAAAACCCCTTTTGTACCAAGAATAAATATAAACCTCAAAGTTAAGTTGTCATTTCCTCAATATGACAATTTTATTTTTGCCTTGGTTTAATATAGATGGATACAACCATTCAAAAACATTAAAATTATAAAAATTATATAACCAAAAAAAAAAAAAAACAAACACACAATATACATAAAAATAAATAAAATAATCATAACACACACATAAAAATTGAAAATTTATAATTTAATGGAAAATGTCATGATAAATAAAAATTGATTAATAATCAATGGTTAAACTACACAGTGCACATGTAAACTCAGTATAAAATAGAAAATGGTTTGTTTTAGGTTTTTTTTAGAAATTATAGTTTTTTTTATAAATAATTTGATGATTTAAAAATTAGCCAAAAAGTAGGAAAAAAATTCAAAGAGCATTTTTATTCCCTAGTTACACCTCAACATGGTCAGATCCAACCCAAGCACACCCAGGCCTAATCAATCATACCCATGCTGAACTCAATGAAAATCCAAATAAATATTGAGAACTAATGTGTGTTGTATTGAGACCGATACCTAAAATTTTAGTACCTAACTTATTAACTCTAAATATTCTATTCATTTTTAACACCAACCAAACCCACCACATACTAATTTTTTAGCACATATATATTATGTAATTCATTACAACATACTATGTACATAAATACATACACAAATACTAAGTATATGTGTATTTTCTACATACACACTACATGCATACACTCATACCCTACACTATACACTTACACTCATACCACACACTATGCATAAACATTCATACCACACACTACACATATAATATGCATATGCAATGTGAACTATGGACACAACTAGGACATAATACTCCACACTAAGCATGTACCAAAACAATTTTTAATATTCACTCAAGATCATCCTTACCTACTTACCATGTAAGCTATCAAAAATCATAAATTTATATCATACATGTATCCTTGGAACTTTAATACAATGGTTAAGCAATTTCATAAAATCTAAAAAACATTATTTATAATTTCACTTCTATAAAAGTGAAATTTTAGAAGCCACCATTTTTAAAGACTCAACTTGGAAACTATTTTATATTGTTTGCTCTATAACCTACCATACATATTGGTTTGTTGAAGGGCAAAATAAAGTATAACACTTTGATAACTATGAGCCAATTATTTTATGTTTTTTTTGAACATGACATTTTCCCATCATATTCTATGCAAAACATGCCCATATACCCATTGATATTTTGTAACCCCTACTTAACTTAAGGAAATTATTTTTAAAGTGGAACTCCATAGTGATAAGGGATATGGAACCTGAATGTCAATATGACATATGAATTCATAAATAAAACATTTGAAATAAGAAAATGAATAAACATTATGTAGCTTGTCCAAAAGGGTTGTGGATATATGTTGTAACAAACATATGAAAAATTGTGATGACAAAAAAATGTAATGGGAAACAAGATTAATAGAGGGTGCACGTAAGAATAAGGATTTTTATATATACAAATTATTATTTTTATTTTTTAAACATATTTAAAATTTTTAATATCTAAATTTTATCTTATTTGATTTTTTATTATTAATAATTTTAACTTAATATTTTAAAGACTTTTAATATTAAAATATCAAAGGTGATACATCACCATACTAGGTGTCAAATTCCATTATAACACATAGGTAAATCACATATGATGTTTATATTTTAATTTAAAAATAGGTTATGTAGAGCGGAAGGTTTTTATACAAATATAACATAATTAAACTAAGTATTAAGAATGATTACATCACAATAATGCTTCACCAGTAAACATAATTATATCACACAATGACATACACCATTACAAATATCTAGTGGAGAAAGGCCTTCATTGAATCATTATAGTATAGACAAGGAACACTTTATTGGAGCTCTTGAATTTAGAGAATACTATGCCACAACTAATGTTTATAAAATTTACACATTTCCATTTTGGTAAATTTTAATTTAAACCAACCTCTCGCTATTACATTTATTGTAATAAGGTCATGGAGTAATAGTATAGGGATGCATTATGGGAGAACAAAGCTTCAAATACCCACACCATAGTAAGGCAACCCATAATCAAAATGATGTGTTACGAATATGACATAACATTTAGCTGATGTGTCACTAAGGTTTTGGAATATTGAAAATGGGGTACATTTGGAATGTGTAAACTCAATAGTAAGGAAACCAACACTCTGTCATAAACCTTGAGAAAAAAATTGTAAACTATATGTAAAGTTAACAAAACTATTTAAAGTATACACCTAGTTAGGGCATACTAGAAATTATTTTACTATTCTCTTTAAAAAAAATTCCATTTAAATATGATTTTATATTTGGTAGTTAAAAATGGCCATCTGCATTTGTTAGAATAATAAGTCTTGTCAATATTTTGCCCATTAAACTGTAGTTCTTTTTGAAATTTATCCGACCCCTACCCTCAATTTAGAGCCTACTATTGGGCATGGGAATCAACCTCATAAGCTAAGATTACTTTATTATTTTATTAACACAAAACATGACCTACTAAATTTGCATTATATATAAACTAGAAGTATTAAATATGGTGCAATATTTACACAAACCTAGGTCACTAAAACCCTTCAATTTTAATGCAATCTAATTTAAACCCTAACAATGCCTTAAAAATCCATTTTTTAAATGGAGGTTGAAAAAGAAACAAAAAAAGATGAAATCAAAGAAAAAGGGTAAATGGGGTGCTCACAACTTTTGATTGTCATCAATATCTAGCTTCTTATGACATCCCTTGGTAGGATTTGTAATGTTAAATTGTGTTGATAGTTCAAATAATATTATACAAAAAAAATTAGGTAAAAAGATAAATTTGAATATATAACCTTGAAAATAAAATGAACGAGTTAAAAAAAACTAGTGTGAGTGCTAACATTCATCTTCACTCAGATGAGTCACCCAAATGTCCTTCTCGTGCAATATAATCCTTCCCCTACCAACTAAACTATGAAGATGAAAATTTTTGAACTATAAAAAATGATGTTTAGGGTTTGTGGATGAAAATATGGTTTGGAAGGCTATAGGGTAAACTCTTTAAACCCTTCCAAAGTTGAATTTATTCCCTTAAAGCAACCAAGTTTAGATATTTAATTCATTTTGAACAAACCAAGATTAACTAGCTAGTTATTTCCTTTCTTTCTGTCTTCATTATTTAAAAAAAAAGAACAAACTAACTCAAATTGGTATAAGTAAAAATAATCCATTTCCATCTACGTAGTGTTAATTTATTGAGGGTTGGTCTCTTTTTGTGTAGTACTATGCTATTGATGGGTTAGTCCCTTTCAACACAATGTTAATGTAACTTATTCAAACATAACTTCATCCATTTTCATTCTGGATATCTTTGAGGATTTGTACTTTAGTATATGGTGTAACAACTATGACATCTTATCATCTACATCAATTGGTATATAACCCCTTACATTTTTAACGAAGTTTTTAATTTCACAAGATAGTGATTTTTTATTATTAATAAAAAATGCCAAACATATTCAAATTTTTACTTATATGATTTTCTATTATTAATAATTTATTTATAATGATTTTAACTTAATAATTTAAATAAATTTAATATTAAAATTTTAAAGGTGACATATTGCCATACTAGTTGTCAAATGCCATTATAACACATATGTAAATCACATATGCTGCTTATTTTTTATTTAAAAATAGGTTACGTAGAGGGAAGGTTTTTATACAAACATAACACAATTATATTAAGTATTAATAAGGATTACATCACAATAATGCTTCACCATTAAACATAATTATATCACACAATATAAAAGATCAATAATGATGTGCTTTATGTTACACTTGACAAACACCATTATAAATAGACAGTGGAGAAAGGCCTTCATTGAAGCATGATAAGATAGATAAGGAAGGCTGTATTGGAGCTCCTCAGTTTAGGTAATACCATGCCATCACTAATGTTTACAGACTTTACACATTACTATTTTATAAATATTAATGTACAATGAATTATTGTTGTTGCATTTATTGCAATCGGGTTGTGAAGTAACAATATAGGGAAGCATTATGGGAGATTGGATGTTTAAGTTACCACACCATAGTAAAGAAACCCATAATTATAATGATGTTTTACTAAGATGACATAACTTTAGCTAGCATGTCACTAAGGTTTTGTAATATGGAAAATGGGGTACATTTGGAATGTTTAAAATCAATAGTAAGGAGACCAACACTCTTTGTCATAAACCCTCAAAATAAAATTGTAAACTATATGGTAGGTCAACATCTATATTTCATGTATATACCCCTTGAGGGTAGATTTTAAATTTTACTACTGGTTCAAGATATACATTGATGGAATTTAATAAGAAAAAATGAAAGACAACATTTATCTTGAAAAAAATTTCCCTTTAAATATGAGTTTGCAATTACTAGTTAAAAATGCCCATATGCATTTGTTAGATTAAGAAGTCTTGTCAATGTTTTCCCCATTAAACTATAATTCTTCCTAAAGTTTACTCAACCCCCACCCTCCATTTATATCTTGATATTAGACATGGGAATCAACCTCATAAGCTAAGATTACTTTATTATGTTATTAACAAAAAACATGACCTACTAAATCTACATTATAAAAAAACTAGAAATATTAAGTTTGGTGTAACATTTACACAACCCAGATCACTAAAACCCTTCAATTTTAATGCATTTTGATTGAAACCCTAAAAATGCCTTACAAATCTATTTTTTATGGAGTTTGAAAAAAAACAAAAAAAATATGAAATCAAAGAATAATGGTAAAGGGGGTAACTCAAAACTTTTGATCATCATCAATCTCCAGCTTCTTCTAACATCCCATGGTTGGATTTGTAATGTTAAAGTGTGTTGATAGCTCAAAAAATAATGCAACAAAAAATTAGGGAACAATATAAATCTGAATATCTAACCTTGAAAATAAAATGAATGAGTTAAAAAAATTAGTGTGACTACCAACCTTCATCTTCACTGAGATGAGTTGCCCAAATGTCCTTCCTGTACGATATAAAACTTCCCCTACCAACTAAACTATGAAGAGGTAATTTTTTTAAACTAAAAAAAAATGGTGTTTAGAGTTTGTGGATGAAATTAAGGTTTGGGTGAATTTAGTATAAACTCTTTAAACCCTTCCAAATTTGAATTTATTCCCTTAAAACAACCAAGTTTAACTACTTAATCCGTTTGAGCAAACCAAGATTAACTAGCTAGTTATTTTCTTTCTTTATTTATTCATTTTTTTTTTAAGAGAAAAAAACTAACCCAAATTGGTATAAGTAAAAATAATCCATGTCCTTTTTCATAGTGTTACTTTATTGAGGTGATGGTCTCCATCTATGTAGTGTTATGCTATTGATGGGTCAATCTCTTTCAATGTAGTGTTAAGGTAACTTCATCAAACATAGCTTCATCCATTTTCATTCTAGATATATTTAAGTATTTGTACCTTAGTGGATGGTGTAAAAATTGTGACATGTTATCATATACATCAATTATTATACAACCCCTTCAATTTTTATAAGGTTTTTATTTTTGAGAGATACAATTCCCTCCCCAACAAGATACTTTCCTTCACTGTCATACTATATGAAGTTAATTTCAACCAAATATCCTATAAAAAACTATAGGCTAGGCTATATAGTTTATCATTTCATAATTTTAATATTTCATCTAGTTAATTGAGTCACCATTTTTAATATTTGTTTAAAATTTCTATTATAGTTTAAAAGTTTGTAGAGTTTTTATTAAGCAATGAGTCTAAAAAAAGGTCAACATTTTTTATGTATGTGTTTTTTTAAATATTTTGAAGACATTTTTTAAGGTGGAATTTTGTCTAATCTTAAAGTCAAAATAGATTTTTATTAGTATGTGAGATTATATGGTTGATACCATTTAAAGTTTGTTAATGTTGTTTATGACTTCTAATTCAATTTAAATTTTTAGTCTATACGTATTTAGTCCATAAAAGAGTATATTATTTTTTTCTCTTAATACTTTTGAGTTTAAAGTTTAATGTTTGGAATTAGGTATAAAAACCATATATTTTGTTATGTTTTCTTATTTAATCTATAGTTTGTAGTTATACTATGTTTTGAGTATTTATTTATGTTAT
>JARHVA010002864.1:1975000-2002500 GCA_037957365.1 Torreya grandis
ATAATTCATATAGATTGAATTATTAAAAGTAACTAATAAGAGGGGGGAGGTGAATGATAAGAACATACTACTCACTCTCTCAATGATAATCTAAGCTACATATATTAGACCAAATGCACACATTATAAACACAAAATTCTTTTTATGGAAGGAAGAAATCCATATCATAGGCCTGTTCAAGGGGGAAATCTCCTATTAGAGAAAGATCTAATTACAAATAAATTATTCAATGCCTAACACTAACCTATACCCCTTTATTTATACTAATTCTTATTTACACAACTCATTACTCTTATGCATGTGGTACTAAACCATTATTCAATATTCTATTAGCTATTCTACTATTATACCCCTCTTTAGGTACATTACATTCCATCCTCCTTAAATATGTTTCACCCTCAAAACATGATAACAAATAGGAGGGCAAAATGAAGGCCAAACCAAAAAATAGGTTGAAGACCACATAAAGGCACATCCATGTGTCCTTTTTTACTTCCATTTATTTTGTCTGTGCTCAAATATGAACATGTACATCAACAGGGTGAACATGTGCACTATAACTAAAGGTCGAAGTGTAATTTTAATCATGATGAGAATATTTTCAAATAAAGTGAAAGGGTGCTCAAAATAGTCATCTCGATGAATGAATTGAGGATACATGCCATCCCCCTTAGCTTTTTTATCTAAAGGATTTGAAGACTCAGTTCCCTGCTTGGGCTTTGTGATTATCAGTTTGGGCTCATCGAGGGCCTCCTTAAGCATGGTGATTTTGTGAGTGGGCTCATTAGGAACCTAATAAGGTGCATCTAAAAGGGAATCAATGTATGGGTTATTGATGACCTGAAGAGGTGGTGTTATGCTGGGATGCTAGAAGGAAGATGTCTTGGAGAGTTCCCAATTGATACAGTCTTGAACGAGCTTGGCTAAGCCTCATGTTTTCATCATGGATTAAGGTTTCCACATTTGCAAATCTACTTGAATACCATATTGAAGTACACTGATGAAATAATGTTGGAATAACTCATCACATAGACCTATAGTCTAATTAGCGAGGTGTTCAAATGTTTGATATTCTCAGACCATGCCACTTTGATGAAATGTAGTCAATGCATTAGTGAGATGAATTATAAAAAGAATGGGAAACCTTATGAGAACCAGATGTTAAATATAATTATAGGAGAGGATGTTAGATTCAACTAAAAATGCATATGTACAATGATATAGGCCAGAACATAACTAAACAGACTAAAAAAAAATTAGTCTTGACTATACTAAACTCAACTACAATCGATGATGATATTATACATTTTATACTTGTGATCCTAAAATTAAGATTAAAAATGATGGACTAATCACAAAATAACCCAATAATATTTTGAGACTAATTCCAACATAAATAAGGACAAAAATATACATGGACGGATTCAAATTTTTGTAAGTGACACTACTTATAACACTTGATATTGACCTAAATAATTGACATCATAATTTAATTTTTTTATATTTTAATAAATGGTATAATTTTAATAATAAATCATGATAGTAAACTATGATGAAGACTTGCTAAAGTAATAAATTTATCCTAACACATAATAAAAAAATAAGCCTTCGATTTAGACATGTTGGAAAATTAATAAATATGACAATGATATAGTTATCTGAAACTATGAACCACTTAATAAAAGAAGCTAAAAATAAAATTTAAAACCAGATATTAATGTTATTTAGAATACATAATACCACATATCAACTCCAATGAACCACAAAATCTATGGGGAAAATAACAATGATAAGAATAAGTGGTTTTGAGGTGAGTAAGGAGCTAAGCCAGCTGATGGCACATGAGAGATCAAAATATGTTGATGGTGTTGAAGAGATTGGTGTTAGATGAATGGATCAATGAAACATAAAGGTGATGGAGAAAACTATAGATTTGATTGCCAGGAGGTTTCAAAAATTACAACCTATTACTTGGAGAGTAGAGTGTTGGAGCTGTTGCCCAGTTAAATAACCAAATTACTAAGAAAAAGAGACAAAAAGATGAGTTGTGGATCTATAGAGTGGAGCAAGTAGGGTCACCTAGGAGCATGTGGTTTTTATTAGTAATGAGAAACTATTAAAATAGTCCTATACATAGTAATTGAGTTGGGAGATTTGGTTTACATGCTTATTGAAAAAGACACCATGATTCAAGGAGAAGCCATATAAGATACTGACAAGCTGAATCCACTATAAAAAAGACATCGAAAGGGTTTACTAAGATTTATTTATGCATGGACAATTGATTAAAGTACATAGAGCTAATACAAGTTGATCTGTGGATGCAACCATAGAGGGATCCTATAAATTGTGTGGGGATCAGAGCCAAGTGCCATGGAGATCAATGAAAATATTAACTCAAACTCGTATACACCATGATGAAGATGGGAAGCCATGAACTGTTCCTATGTTAAATAGAGCTTTGTAAAACTAATCTACCAATAATTTAGATCAAAGTTGTGAAGAAAAAATTTATTATACTATCAAAATCATCTATGCAAGTTGATCGAGTAGGGGATATGAAGATAAGGTCCACCGTGCTTCTAAATCCAAGTTAGATGAAACCCTTATATACTATATGGCCATGTACTCTAGGATTCTAGGATTGATATAAACTATGACTACCTGATTGCATTTACACAAGTAAAATTATTGTAGACTATCTCCCCAATTAGATATCTAAAAAATAAATTGAAAGAAATATTATCTCTTCTTGTTTTTTATGACAATGAATAACAAAAACTTTGATCGATCCCTACAAGATATTTCTTATGCAAAATAATGAATAACTAATTTAGACTACAAGATTAACTACTAACAACTATAAATATACAAAACACATTGGAAGACCTCACAAACAATAACTAATGGGCACACCCATATACATTGTAAGCTCACAAAATGACTACAAACCAGAAGACTACCAATAACTAAAAACTCTCTCTAATCTCAAATTTTGTTGCAATGGGAAAAAAATGGCCCTGGAAACGGCTCTGATATCAAATGATATGAACCTTGTACTCACTCTCACAATGAAAATCTAAGATACATATATTAGACCAAATACACACATTACAAACAAAACATTACTTTTATGGAAGGAATAACTCTATATCATGATCCTCTTCAAGGGGGCAACCTAATATTAGAGAAATCTCTAATTACAAATAACTTCTTCAATGCCTAACACTAACCTATACCTCTTTATTTATACTAATTCTCATCTTCACAAATCCTTACTATTATACATGTGGTATTAAATCATTATTCAATATTCTATTATATATTATACTATTATACCCCTCCCTAAGTACATTACAGTGAATCAATTACATAACAATACCTATTCAATTCCATGAAGCATTTATTCACATAAAGATCAATGTATAAACAAACAATTACACAAGCATATCATAAGAGAATGTAAGAGATATGTGGGAAACCATATTGGGGGATAAAATACACCGAACCATGCATATGGAATATAGTCCTATAATGTCAAGATCCAAAGTTTAGTGAAGCACCAAATTCACAAAGAGTTTCAACCCTTACCTAGTTAAACACCCAATCAACTAGTCTTCTTCAAGATCTATTTTACAAGGAATATTCAACCCCATGGGTAATAAAGAAAAACATTAGCTACCTTTAATATCTAATCATCATTGAACACATATTTCTAACTCAACTAATGATGACCTCTTTTTTTTGACTCTTTACCCGTCACTCTTTACTCAACCAGCCTTCTAGGCTTACTCACTCAACATGCCTCTTCGTGGCTCATTAGGTCTATTGACCTAGTCATCCACCTAAAATAACTATGTTAGATAAAAATTTCTACCCATATTCTTCCTCTTATGGTCCTCAATGACCTTCTCCTCTTATTTCAAAATCTCTCCTTCACTTAAGTCCACACTTGTCTTTCTTTCACAAATAGGCCAATTAGACCTTGATTATATACCAAACACTTATTCTTACCCATATTGGTTGGCCAAGATCCTTTAAATGATTTAATTATCCTTGGAATATCTCTATAAACATGTGACATGAGTGAGACAACCACTCCATAGGTTAGTCATATCCTTTAAGGACCAAAACCTTATTAGTCTTAATAGAGACCTAAAGGAATTAGGCCTTATCTAAGTTACACGTTACACTCAGATCCATTGGACCATATTGAGTCTCTTAAAATGATTGAAAAAAATTCACATATAAATTTAATATTCCCCTCCTAATCTCTCTTTGGGTCCCCAACACCATTTGCTTCATTTTACACCTTGAACCAACCAATTAGGCCTACTCGCCATTAACCCTTCATACCCCAAAAATATGCCTTACAAAATTGAAGTATATAGTTAAAATTATCAAACAAAAAATTAAAAAAATTAGATTAATATATCATTAATTACCTCAAAAACCTCTCCATGTCCATTAGACATCACTATACAAGATAACAAGCCTCAAACTAGCTCTTGAAAAATGACCACTTAGAATGGTCAAACACAATCAAAATACAATAAAGAATTCTTGAATCTCCAAATTTGAATAGGGTAAAAATATGAATTTTAATTCTTTATAATTATCCCTTTTTAATTATATAATACCTTAAAACTCATTGGATTCTTAAACTCTTGGCAAAACACCTTCAACTCATCTTTACAAGATGACTACTCAAACTGCCTATAGCCTTCAAAAACATAGTCATGTAGAAATTTGTCATTTATAATTGAAAGGATATTTTAATGACATATAATGAATATTAATAGTTTATGTGTGATATATATATATATATATATATATATATGTATATATATATGTGTGTATATATATATATATATTATTTTCTAATAATCATATCTCTTGTTCTGCCATCAATCATTAGTCTTACAGACTAATTTCTCAAGTTACTCTCTTACTGTCTTAACACAGCTGGACAAGCCATTTTGGATTTTTTATATCAAATAATTAAACTATATTTACATATTTCACAAAGAAATATTAGATAAAATAAATTAAAATAAACATTAATAAACTCATTTTATGAATCAACCCTTTTCATATAAACTTACATACTTCACTCTCCCTAGCAGACCAAGAACTGCCAAACATTGCAAATGTCCAGTCATGGAAAAATGAAATTATAAAAACTAAAAACATAATTATGATCTTAAAATACATTTAAAATATAATAAAACATCCTTATATAACTCTTAAATAAAAAAATCATATGCTTTAATGGCAACTTTGCTTCTGTAGACCATTCTCATTGTCCTAGGTTTTACTGTCTTGACTTACACAGATAAGTCACTTTGTGTGCACATTTTAGATTGTATGTGAGCATGATAAACAATTATAAACCAATATAAAAATATGTGTATGTATTAAATAATTAACTCAAGCATTTTTATTCATCTCTAATCCTTTGTAACCAATCCCTAAATGCATTCTCACTTTGACTAGTTTTCTTCACTGTTTTCACTCTTTGTCAAATTAGTAATAGATAAAATTGGGTGAGAAATTAGTTGAAAAAAATATATAAATCACTAAAATAACACCATGGTAATAAATAAAAAGTCTTATCCTTCAACCTCTAACAACTTGTATGCATTGACCTAGTCAACCCTACTTGTAACATCAAATTCTTGAAAAATAAGCAATTTTTTATAGCTTATGCTCACTACCCTGACACACCAATTCCACCTAGAGATGGATATAGGAGTTATATACATGATAAAAAACATAAAAAAATATTTTCCAATACATTCTAGGAAATTTAAAATAATTTTTATTCAATTGGTTCATTAAGAGGGTTTTGAGAGGGTTTTTAAACTTGTTAACCTCCTTAATGATTATTGATACAACTCTGTCCCTCAAATGAAAAAATAATTCTTGGAAATAATTCTTAGGTAAATTTTACATCTCTCCAAAAAGGGTCAACTTCCCATGAAACTTTCACACGTGCCAATGAGCACCTAAAATTCCTTCTGAGGCTTGGAAACCTTCAATTTGCATGCTAGGAGACCTCAAAACCTGATTTCTTCCTTTCTCCCTCAATGGAGGACCAAAAACTTGGTAAAATGTTTGAATAAATATATAAAACCTCATTAAATTCTTACATTATATCTTTTCATCTTAGAAACTCAACATGATTCCTAATTGGACATCATTAGGTCTCTTTGCACACTAGGCCTTCAACTGCAAGTCACTTTAGGTCTAGAGTATGACCCTCTCACTAATGTAGATGATATAAAAACCTCATAGACATTATTAGAAAATATTTCATGTTCTCAAAAACTACTAACCTTGTTCACATAGGTTTCACACTTGTCTTCTCAACATGCTACTAGGCCTATTCCATCATACAAGGTTTTTCGTATAGAGACTAGGCCTTAATACTTGATCTTGAAGTATTATTTTCCTTATACACATGGTTAAACATTGTAAAACATACTTTATTTCATTATTTGACACTTAAATACACATATTTAAGCTCATGTAACTATGTATCACCATCATCATGTTTGTACAAGCATAATCTATGTTCATACTTAAGAGTTAGTGTTATCAAACAAACTCACCAAGTGCCATACCTTTTTGGGACATACTTACCACTATAGATGCATTCAAGATTAATTATCATTCTAAACCTCCATTATACCATGCTCAAATACTACTTCACATCTTCTTACAAACCATGTCTCTTCTTAAAAACACCTCTAGGACATCAATGATAACCTTATTGCCACAAACACACCAATATGAACTTATCTCAACAATATTTCCCTTTGTCATTGATGGAAAAAATTTTATCACAAAAAACCATTATCATCTCTCCTCAATATGGATCTCCCATTTAGTCTTTTCTCCACCTTTAACATTAATGATAAAGGTTATCTCTAATAGTACTATCGATCCTTGAACCTAACCATTCATAGAGTTTATCAAGATCCCCATTTATCATGCATACTTCTCTCCAATGTTTTCAATTGATCTGAGTTAGCTCCATAGATATTCAAATAAACTCCTTAAATCATTAGGGATTGAATTTTATGATTACCTTTAAATAGGCTCCTTAGATCAATATTCCTCTTTCTTCATGATTACTAGTTTCTTGTGGTTTGCAAACTTAGGCTTGTATGTCTTCCTCAGATTGAGAATTCATGGTATTTTGTATATCAGACATCTATATATGATATTTTAATGTTAATTCATGCATGAAATTAGAATATTTGTAACCATTTTTAAGAGTCCATTAGCCCTCATGCTATCAATAAATCTCATGGAGACCTAATTATCACAAAACACTGTCTTGAATAAATGAAGAATAATCATCCTTAAAACAATCATTCATATCCAAAGCAATATATGAATAAGAAAATCATGACCTTAGGGACATATCTATCCTTATATGTGTCAAAAATATATGATTCAAGCTTCACAAGCCATCATGGCTTAGAAAACTTCATATCTTTTGCAAGGAAACATACAGTGAAATAGGTCTGTGAGACCTTATACATAGTGATAGACCTCTATCACACCAATGACTCTTCCATGATATAAAAATAGGGACACATAAATAATTTAAACTTACTCCTTAATGACCTTAAGATAATATTTATTCATAAACAACACTGGAACCTCTAAGAAACTCTTTAGTTAGACTTAAAGAATCAACTCTGCATACTTACAATAAATACCTTAATATGATCACTTAGAACTTGTCATTTTTAGAACACTATGAACATATTCATGTCATTTGAAACATGAAACTACATACCCTAATTACATTATGATTCCAAAAATACATCAAGAGACCATTTCCATCCATGACACAACTTCAATGATCACCATGACAATCTTCTTCAAGCTTACTAGCTTATTGTCATGCTACACCGCATGATCATCTTCATATCTTATATGAATACTCTTAAAACACCAAAAAATTGTCATTTTGATATTTTAATAATATAATACCATGGATATTAATTATAAACTTTATCTACCTCCAATGGAATTGGTCATATAGACCAATTTACAACTCTCTAGGTCAACAATTTTGAGTCTTGATTTTTAGACTTCATTATGAGCTCAAACATGCATTAGAAGCATGCCATCAACTAAAGGAAACATTGAAACCAAATTAAAAAAATAAAATTGAGCCCAAAAAATCATAATAGATTCAATATCATTATCAAAACACACCTTAGGATTTGAAGATACTAGAAGACTTAAAAAACCCTCATCTCACTATCCTATGAGTCTTAAGCTCATTCACACTTCTAAGGTCAAAATTGATCAATCAAACTGATCTTAAAAAAAAACCTAAATAATACATAAATTTAATTATATCAATCACCTTAATGGACCAAAATCAGTATACAACTCAAACAAGTTAGCCATGGCTACCATTCACAAAGTCCTTAAGGATACAGTCACTTTCATTAAGTTTCTCAAGTTCATACCTCTGTGGTATCAAGAACACCTTCAATATCTCTTCCTATTATCTCATTGATCATGATCACAAGATATAGTCACATTTACATTCTTATATTCATTATGAAAATGGATAACCTCACAATTTAACATAGTCAACCACCTTATCTTCTTAGGCCTATAACATCTTCATGTCAAGCTATAGGAATGATCATCTTTAACACACTGTTATGGTTCTTTCATCATGTCATCATATTTACAATATGACCTTATGAGGTCACCAATACATAAATACCATACCTATTTATACAATTCTATCATGTATTCTATCTATACATAGCTAAGACCTTGTTTCAAGCCTTCTGAGCAAATAGTCTATACTTTTAATAGTATTGGTCTTGGAGAACAATCTATGACTCATGTGCAATCTTGAGACTCATGATCAATGAAATCATATATTGGATTTTTTTACCTTAAAAAATATAGGATTATCCTCCATTAAAATACAAATAAGTACATAATTTCATACCATATGAAGGCTCAAACATATCTCAAATAGGTCTCAACAACATACTTCAGTCTTCTAACAAACACTTTGCTCATCTATGATAGATTCAAAGAATCAACTTAGTTTTATATAAATTGATGACCAAATTCATCCTTTACTTGTAATATCTTTGTGATTATTGTTGATGTAGTGGATTGCACCTAGGGTAGGAGGCCGAGCTCCTGCCTTCCACACGGAACAATGGAAACTCCCCTCTCACTTGTGGGACTGGAGAAGCTAGAGGGGAGAGTCTCTAGGTAAGGGCTAGCTCCCTTTGATGCATCTAAATTATTTCAATAAGTGCTAATACAGGTATATAGATATATAATGGGGGGGGGGGTGAAAAGGGAGAAGGATTATAGGAAAACAAAACTACTCTAAAAGAGGTGATGCACCAAAATGATTCGACCTACTCACACTCACACTTGAACCTAGACAAACACATACGTACACTTCATACTAGCAGAAGGACCAAGTTAAAAGAAACTAAATAGGGAGTTTTGATGGAACACATAGAAAATAGAGACTCACCAAAGGTGCTATGGAAAGGCACACTGTATAGTAGCTTCTTCTATCTCTGCACTTCCAAATACAGCTCTCCTTGTCACCTACAAAAATGGCACCTTATAGACACCAGGTGTGTTGGTGTTAAACCTGTGGAAGCATTAAGAGGTAATGACTAAACACAAACTAACACTCAGACACACATAGAGATATCTAACTAGAATAGAGGTAAAAATGCATTTATTGATTTCAGGTGAAAATTTGCCAGGGCTTCACCTTACAAATGTGGAAGATCCTTTTTCAAATGACAAGTCTCCAATATATAGAGGAAGGAAGGAGGCCTTTTGGTGCCCCTTTTTACAAATGACCCATTTGCACCCTAGTTATTAGGAAGAGCAAGCTGCTTAAACATCAATGAGAAATTATGGGCCACACCATTTGTTTGCTTACAAGACCACTTCTTCAAGGTGATTACATAGTTTGTCTGCTCATTAATGTGAAATGAATAAAAATGGGTTGCACTGTTAGCTATTTGTGCCTCCTAATAATCAATTCATGGGCATTGTACCACCTACTAGAGTAACTTCTTGAATTGGTGCCTCCCTTCACCACTTGGGCTATTTGCCTATTCTTACACTTAGCACTTTTCTCTCTTTGTTCTCTGGGCTCTTTGTCTTTTTCTTGCTTTGTCCCCTTCTGCTCCTTCAGCCCTCATGGGCAATCTTATGGCAGGTCACTGCATTCCTTGGGCTCTTTCCATGGTTGGCACGTAAGTATTTAAAAAACCAACGGCTATTTCACTACCTTAAAATTGACATTCACGTAGCTGTCACCTTGAAATTGAATACTCAATGGCTAGTCTGTCTCCTTAGAATTGACGGCTTTTGGGACGTCACCGTCCTTGGAAAAAATCCATCAGGTCTTTTTTGTGGGATTTTCCTACAGACAAAAAGTCTACAAGAATTGTCTCGGTCTTTGTGTCCTTTTGCCTAAAGTGCTTTTCCTTCAGGCTTCTTTCTCACGGCCTTCTTCGAATTCCATCAAAATTTTTTCCAAAGGAATTCCTTCAGACAAAAAGTTTGAAAGAATTTATCCTCAAGATTTTCTACACACTTTTGAAATCCTTTAGCTACCTTTGAATGCTCTCTACCCTCCGCAAGGGCACCTACCCTTCATCTTTGGGACGCCCCCTTGAACCAACCCATTGAACCAAAATTGGTTCAATGGTTCAACACTGCACACCGAGCCTTTGTTGAACCAAGCCTTGGAACCATTCTCTTGAACCAATAATTGAACCAATCTATTGAGCCAATTCAATGATTCAACACTGTGCGCTGAGCCTTTGAACCAAACTCATTGAACTATCTGATGAACTGAGTGTTTGAACTAAATGATGAACCTGCCGATTGAACCAAGGCAATTGAACCCGCCGATTGAACCAAGTGATGAACCAACGTGTTGAACCAATGTGTTTGAACCAAGCCAATGAACTTGCTAATGAACTGATTGATTGAACTAAGCCAATTGAACCAAGGCAATTGAACCCATCGATTGAACCAAGTGATGAACCGAAAGCATTAAACCGGTTCAACAGTTTAAAGGTGTGAACTCTTAGAAAGATTATGTCATTGAACCACTCTTCCAACCTTAAGGAAAAGTGCCTTCTGAACCATTTTATCCCTCTTTCCTTATGAATTTCTTTAGACAAGAGTCTGAATAAGTTTTGCAAAACCTTACACTCTCTGAACTGGTTCCTCATCTATCAAAGATTACAACTGCAAAGTTCATAGAAAAAACTCACTACTGAGTCTGTAGAAAGTCAAAACCTACTGAGTCCATAAAAAACTATAGAGTCTGTAGATTTAGACCTGTAGAGTTCATAGAAATTCCTGGACTTGTGCAAAATCAAAAAATGAAATGGTCTAAAACATCAGAGGAAGAAGGGGACCAATTTTTGGCCTGTTAGACCCAAAAAATGGTCAACAAATTGGCGACTCCCAGGGGAAGCATGCCTTTTATGCTTAGAAACTAGTTGCCTCAAAATCCATTGGGCATGGGGTCAGATTGTAACTTAAAGATCAGCAAGCTCTGATAAATCTAAAACCAAATGTGAAGATTTACCTCAAAAAGGAAAATAAAACACACACAAAGCTAAGAAAACTACCAAATGTGCAGAAAGCACTTAGGGAAAATAGGAGAAAATCAAGGGAAAATATATACATGATGGAGAAGGAGCTTAGTGGTAATGCTTAAGATGTATCCCATTAAATAGGATATATAGTTATTCACCATCTAACCTAGAGAGTTGGAATGCATTATGCTGTTTACACTGAGTGATTACGTATGGGCCACTCCATAGGGCATCAAATTTTTCATGCTTTCCAGGCTTAGCTCGGTCTTCATCCCATTTCAAGATAATGTCTCCTTTAGAGAAACCTTTTGATTAAGATTTCTTGTCGAAGTGTCTCTTGACTTGCTGTTTACAGCTAGTCATAGAAGCCATAGCTTGGTCCCTTGCCTCTTGGAGTTCCATCAACTCACATAGCCTAACCTCCATGTTATTTCCTTCTTCTAATTGCAGCTAGTGAGTGAGATCCAAAGCTAGCAACTCGAGTGAGATGGGGAGCCTAGCTTCCCTTCCATAGATGAGTGTGTATGTCAAGTTGATAATTTCCCTCTTCGGGGTGACCCTATCTGCCCACATGGCTATTTTCAACTTGGCATGCCAAGTCCTCTAATTTTCCTCCATGGTCTACTTGATGATCTTGATTAGGTTCTTATTTGTAGACTCAACTAGTCCATTCCTCTGTAGGTAGTAATTGGATGAAGTACTAAGATATATACTATATCTTAGTACCCATTCACTTGTTTTGGTTCCTAGAAAAGCTAACACATTATTTGAGATTATGGTTGTTGGAACCCTGAACCTCGCCACCAAGTCCTCATAAAAATCTAGGACCACACTTTTGTTTGCCTCCTTCAGAGCAATAGCCTCTACCCATCTTGTAAAATAATATGTGGTAGTTAGGACCCACTTGTGTCTAGCACTGGAGGGAGGATTAATCATCCCTATGAAGTTTGGGCCCCATTGCATGAATGGCTACTCCACCTGAATAGGCTGTAAAGGCATGGTAGCCAACCATTGCTTCCCATCAAAAAGTATGCACTTCTAGCACTTTCTTACCCAGGCATGGGTGTCCTTGAAAAGAGTGGGCTAGAAATAGCCAACTCTCATTATTCCTGCTGTAGTAGCCCTAGGAGCAAAATGACTACGCAGATTGGTCCATCATGGAACTTAGACAGCACCCTGTCAACCTGACTCGAGTCCAAGCATCTCAAAAAGACTCCTGAGAGATCCTCCCTGAATAGCACTCCATCAATTAGGGCATAAGGGAGACACTGGAGTCTAAAATACCTTTTCTTGGTCCTATCAAGTGAGTGTAGACACTCACCAGTGAGAAGGAAATGCCTCACATATGATGTCCAATCCTTCATGACAACTAGTTCTTCTGCTGTAGCTGCATCAAGGATTAGCAGACTGTCCTCCTTTTGCTACTTAAAGTCTACAACAAGGTGTTCATATAGGCCTCTCCCTCTTACCAGTTTGGTGACCTTGATATCTACATCATATTCCATCACCTTAGTGATCCACCCTACTCTCTTCTCATTTAGATCTTAGTTGATCAAGAAATCTTTGATGTTGGGATGTGGAACCATGAGGTGGATTCTACTATTGGACAACATGTGTCTAAATTTATTCAGACTCTGTATGATTACCAATACTTGCTTTTCCACATATGTGTATCTGACTTCAAAACCTTCTAGGCCTTGGCTAAAAAATGCAATTGGCTGCTCAAGGTTATCATCACTTGCTTAGGTAAGCATGGTGGAGATTACCTCTTCATTGCCGAAGGTGTAGAGGTTGAAATCTTTGGTGAAGTTAGGGCTGATCAAAGTAGGAGCTTGGGTTATGGCCTACTTGATTTCTTCAAAACTATATTTTCTCTGTACTATCCATGTGAACTCCTCACCCTTCCTCAACATAGAGGTTAATGGCTTGACCACCTCCACAAAATTTGGGATAAATCTTCGTATGAAATTTATCTTATCGAAGAAGCTTTGCAGGCCTTTCTTGTGCTTGGGTAAGGATAGCTCCAGGATGGAGCGAACTCTTTCTAGATCAATGGTATGCTGGGCTAAGCTCGGGTTAAAACCCTTCAAATTGCTATACTCCCAAGCAAAGATATCAGCAAATTCTTGGCACAACAAGATGAAGGCTTGCCTTTCTTTGTCTATGCACACTTTTCCAAGTGCAAGCAGCTTGTCCTTGAATATTTCCACCTTCTCATGGTGTTCTCCTTTATTTCAATGCACACCTTGTCACTTCTCAATTGGTCATCTCCATTAAAGACACTCTCTAGAGTGACCAAACCTTTGGGGAGCTTATTGTTCTTCAGCTAAACAATTTGGCTGCCATATTGCTATTGTAGCTTTGCCTAGTCAATTTGGCTGCCATATTGCTGCTGTAGCTTTGCCTAGTTTTTTGCAGCAAATTCCACTTCTTCTTACAAGAAAAGTGATATTTACTGATCATTGTTGAAAACCTTCCAGTTGGTGATGTTGTCAGGTACCAAAAGATAGATCGCTACTTTCAAGTGACGTGAGCTATGGTCTCGGCCTATTTTCTTAACAATATCGAATTGGGCACCAACTGCTGCCAGCCTATCTACTTGCTTGTTCTGTTCTCTAGAGATGGAAGTAATATTGAAAGTGTAGAAATTTTCCACTAAGTCCCATACCCTATGTTTTTAGGACTTTAATAGAGAGTTATTCATCAAATTCTAGCCTCTTACCTGGTTGACAATCAACTCACTATCACCAAACACTTGCAGCTCTTTAATTCCTCTTTTCCTCACCCACTCCAAGCCATGGATGAGGGATTCATATTCTACAACATTGCATGTGTAGAAAAATTGGAACCAGAAAGCTAAAAAATACCTCTCTTTTGAATGAGAGACCATCACCATTCCACCTCCAGCTCCCAACTTACTCCTTGAGCCATCAAAAAATAGCTGCCACAGACCTGAACTTTCTTGGTTGGCCTTCATCAGATTCGGTGCAAAAGTACCCTCTTCATGAATGTAATAAATTCTAAGGCCCGCCTCCTCTATGAATTTGTAGGGATCATGGTTGAATTTGTCACTTCCCCATTCATCTAAGAGTAGGTCTGTAACTCCTTCAAGGGCAGAGGATGGAGATTGGTCTATTTGGAACTTTTCCTGGTCAATGATGGCATAGCTAACATTGGTTGACTTTAGCGAGTAAGGTTCTAGATGATCTCTGTGGAGTGGCTCAGATTAAATCTTGACTTTAGTCCCATACTTGGTTTTAAAAACTAGATAAAACCAATTCATTGCTAAGTAGTCACCTATCTTGGATGTAAAATCCCTAGATAAGTAGATGGAAAAGTAGGGAGGGACATCTGCTACTACCACATCATGAGGAACTAAGAAAGTCAAGCAAGCATGTAGTGTCAAGCTCAAACCTCTTACCACCCCAATTATCTTTGATAGAGTTCCATCTAGCTATAGGACTCCCTTGGTCATTTCTTTGTATTTCAAGCCCAACTTGTCAGTTATGTATTTGGGCATCACCGAGGTGTTTGCTCCACTGTCGATGATGCAATTGTGCACCAAGAAATCTCCTATGACCAAGGACACATAAAAGGGAGGAACCTTATCCTCCTTTTGGATCTGATCTGAGGTAGAAAACTTTCCATTCATCATCAAAATGTTATCAAATTTTGCTGGGATAGCTCGTTCATCTAGTTCATGCAATTCCTTTCACAACATGTCTTTCTACCCTGGTATTGATAGTGAATCCCACAAGGAGATGTTCATGTTCAGCTTCTTCATCTAGTCAACCACATTGACTTGAGGGTTGCCTTCCTTCAAAATTTCTTTGGAATTATGTACAGCCTGAGGTGCAAGCTGAGGAGCTAGAGGTACAACCAATGGTCTGAAGCTTGGAAATTTTTGATTTGCATGTGATGAAGAAGGCATTGCTGACACCTAGGCAGTAGCCTGAGTTTCTTCCATTTCCCTTCTTTTAAATCTTGTGTTGGCTGCAACACAGTTAGCCTAATTGTCTTCAGCACCCATATAATTAACTGAAAAGAATTCTCCTTTCAGATGATTCATGAGGGTAGAATCAGGCTGGGCCTGACTACTGCTCGTGCTGGGTTGTATTGAAGCCTCAAAACCTTGGGAATGGGTGGCTACCTAATTTTATTGTACATTTGGGTAATATCCCATCATTTCATTTGTATAAATATCCTGTTCCTAACCATATCCCATGGTCAAACAACTTGGCTCTTCCTACACCAGATTATTTTGAACGGGCACCATGACCTTAGATGATGAAGGTGCACCTGGGTTGTAGCCTTGAAAGGGTCTGGTCTGAGTAAGCTGACCCTGTCCTTGATTGTAATTTTGGAAAAGGGGTCTAGGAGCTTGGCCATATTGTTGGTATCCTTGGTTTGGTCTATTACTTTGAGCTTGCTACCTTTTAAGAGCCACAAGTTCATTTGACATACTTTGCAACAAACTCTTAACTTCATGAAGCTCATTGGATGGAACAACAACTGGTTTCTCTATGCTAGGTAGAGGAGCTAATGTGGGAGAAGTAGTTTGAATTGGAGATAGAATTTTAGGGAAAAGTGGCATATGGGGTCTAAGAGCTATTTTCCCAACTTGTACTAAGCAATTTTTAGCTATTATAGCTATATCATAGGTAGCAGGTAGCACATGTCGTCCCATGGATTATATCACAACAATGATATCACTGTTTAATGCTCTTAAATAATATAGGAAAGCATAGCTAGCAGTCAGTCTTACTAGAATGGGGATTCTATCCTATGTCTTTTGAAACTGAGTGTTGAAATCTTGCATGTATTCATGTGGGGCTCTTTTCATGGTAGTCAGCTGCTCAGCAAGTGAGAGGTGGTCACTCTTTTCCCCAAAACAGTCTGTTAAGTGAGTACCCAATTCCTTCTAAGAACTGATTGAATTTATAGCCAAAGTCCCATACCAGTCAAGAGCTTTGCCCTTGAGAGACAATGCCAGCAATCTAATTGCAATATTTTCCTCAGTGAAATTGTGAATATTGCAGAGGTTAGCAATATTTTTGATGTGCTCGATGACTATAATGGGCCCCTCTCCATAAAAAAAGGCACATTTTTTAGGGTTGCTCCTAGAATTGGGTCATAACATGGGAGATTCAAGGGGCTCTGACCATGAAAAGTCATAAAGGGTAATGGCATGGCTACAACTAGATGTAACAACGACCCTGCTACGTATGTGTTCCTTAGAGTAGGTCTAGGAAGGTGGTTTGCTGAATAAGGATGGGTCCTCTCAAACCTCAGTCTTTAGGCATAGGAAGTCAGACTGGTCTTTGATTAGGAAATGAAGTTCTTACCAATGGAGTCGCCAGATGCTAAAAATAGTTGACTTATTGTAATAGGACTAGCATCAATCCTAAAACTTTACTAAGTGTAAAAGACTAAGTCCCACTGGGCGTGCCAAAAACTGTTGATGTAGTGGATTGCACCTGGGGTAGGAATCCGAGCTCTTACCTTCCACATGCAACAATGGAAACTCCCCTCTCACCTATGGGACTGACGAAGCTAGAGGGGAGAGTCTCTAGGTAAGGGCTAGCTCCCTTTGATGCATTTGAATTGTTTTGATAAGTGCTAATACAGGTATATAGATATATAATGGGGGGTGAAAAGGGAGAAGGATTACAAGAAAACAAAACTACTCTAAAAAGAGGTGATGCACCAAAATGATTCAACCTACTCACACTCACACTTGAACCCAGACAAACACATACATACACTTCATACTGGCAGAAGGACCAGGTTACAGGAAACTAAACAGGGAGTTTTGATGGAACACATAGAAAACAGAGACTCACCAAAGGTGCCATGAAAAGGCACACTATATAGTAGCTTCTTCTATCTCTACACTTCCAAATATAGCTCTCCTTATCACCTACAAAAATGGCACCTTATAGACACTAGGTGTGTTGGTGTTAAACCTGTGGAAGCATTAAGAGGCAATGACTAAACACAAACTGACACTCAGATACACACATAGATATCTAACTAGAATAGAGGTAAAAATGCATTTATTGATTTCAAGTGAAAATTTTCCAGGGCTTCGCCTTACAAATGTGGAAGATCCTTTTTCAATGATAAGTCTCTAATATATAGAGGAAGGAAGGAGTCCTTTTAGCACCCCTTTTTACAAATGACCCATTTTCACCCTAGTCATTGGGAAGAGCAAGCTGCTTAAACATCAATGAGAAATTATGAGCCATGCCATTTGTTTGCTTGAAAGACCACTTCTTCAAGGTGATTACGCGGTTTGTCTTCTCATTAATGCAAAATGAATAAAAATGGGTTGCACCATTAGCTGTTTGCACCTCTTAATAATCAATTCGTGGGCACTGTACCACCTGCTAGAGTAACTTCTTGAATCGGCACGTCCCTTCACCACTTGGGATATTCTCTTGTTCTTACACTTCACACTTTTCTCTCTTTGTTCTCTAGGCTCTTTGTCTCCTTTTACTCCTTTAGCCCTCGGGGTGATCTTCTAGCAGGTCACTGCATTCCTTGGGCTCTTTCCATGGTTGGCGTGCAAGTATTTAAAAAACCAATGGCTATTTCACTACCTTAAAATTTACGTTCATGCAACTGTCACCTTGAAATTGAATACTCAATGGCTAGTCCGTCTCCTTAAAATTGATGGCTTTCAGGATGTCACCATCCTTGGCAAAAATTTGTCGAGTCTTTTCTGCAGGCTTTTCCTGTGAACAAAAAGTCCACAAGAATTGTCCCAGTCTTTGTGTCCTTTCACCTAAAGTCCTTTTCCTTCGAGCTTCTTACTCACGGCCTTCTCTGAATTCCTTCAAATTTTTGTTTGAAGGAATTCCTTCAAACAAAATGTCTGAAAGAATTCATCCTCAAGATTTTTTGCATGCTTTTGAACTCCTTCAGCTGCCTTTGAATGCTCCCTACCCTCTGCAAGGGCACCTGCCCTTCATCTTTGGGACACCCCCTTGAACCAAGCCATTGAACCAACCCATTAAACCAAAATTGGTTCAACAGTTCAATGGTTCAACACTGCATGCTAAGATTTTGTTGAACCAAGCCTTTAAACCATTCACTTGAACCAATCGTTGAACCAATCCATCAAGCTGGTTTAATGGTTCAACGCTGCGCACCGAGCCCTTGAACCAAACTCATTGAACCGTCTGATGAACTGTGTTGGGGATCAACCAATAATGATTACACTTATGAAAGCAATAAATGTGAAAATAAATTAGATAGATAAGTAACTAGAATGATAAATAGCACAAAACAAGAGATACAAAAAAACACCCTGAAAACTTGTATTAAAACTCTTTACAAAAGGAATACAATTGAAGAAACTTCTTTCTTCCACACCTCTCTCAGATGCACAAGATCTCTCTCTATATCTCTATTCCTTAAGAGCTTTCTCTCTCAAGTACAATCAATTCCAACAACTTGGATTGATACAACTCTGTAATGTCCTTCAAACATTCACAATGTTCTACTCATACAATCCAACACCCTAAGCTAAGAAGATCTTTCCTACATATAGAATTAGGAAACTTGAGCATGCACTTACAACAAACAGTTAAGCCTCTTGAACAAGGGCTCTAAAAACAATCTTGCTAATAATAGAAATGCAAACTTAAGACTAAGACTTAAACTCATCATGCAAACACTCGCTTCTGTCCTCGGAAATAACATTCTGGACGCACAGGTAACCGACACTGGTTCCTGCCTGTTTGCCTGTGACCATCATCAGCCGATCCTCTACCGAGGCTGGCGTTCCTCTAACTGCTCCTGACCGACGTCGGTCGCTCCTGACCGACGCCGGTGACTATGTAAACCCGAAACTGTTATAGTGTGCTCTTTGGTGAAGCTTTTAGGCTCCACACCTTAACAATCTCCCACTTGGAGATAAACAGCTGCACCAGTACCTGTACAGCAACATCTTCTAGCTCCTCCATCTTCAACTCAATCATGAAGACCAACAGAAGTTGAATGAAGATTCAACTTCTCCTTAGTAACCGGCTTGGTTAACATATCAGCAAGATTCCTATCTGTATGGATCTTCTCCAGCTTCAACTCACCATCTTCCAATACCTGTCATATGAAGTGGTACCTTAGCTGTATGTGCTTGGTTCTTGAGTGAAAGGCTGAATTCTTAGCCAAATGGATTGCACTCTGACTATCACTATACAATCTGCAACTCCCATGCTCCCTTCCAAGCTCTTCCATGAACCGTGTCATCCATATCATCTCTTTGCTAGGTTCTATGGCTGCAATATACTCTGCTTTTGTAGTTGACAAGGCAACAACCTTTTGCAACTTAGATATCCAGCTAATCGCCGTTCCACCTACAGTGAAAACATACCCTATGGTGCTCCTCCTGCCATCCAAATCACCTACCATATCTGAATCTACATAGCCATGTAGAGAAGTATCTAAACCTCTATAGCACAAGTGTCTACTACTGGTTCCTCTCAGATATCTAAGGATCCACTGAACTGCTTTCCAATGTTCCTTCCCTGGATTGGCCATATACTTACTTATTACTCCCACTGCTTGGGCAATATCTGGTCTAGTACACACCATTGCATACATCAAACTCCCTACTACGGAAGAATATGGAACCTTACTCATGTACTCTACCTCATCATGTGAATTAGGACATTGTTCTTTACTCAACTTAAAATATCCAGCCAAAGGTGTGCTTACCGGTTTAGCATCCTGCATATTGAACCCTTTCAACACCTTGTCCACATAATCCTCTTGAGACAATATCAACCTGTGATTTTTCCTATCTCTCTTAATGCTTATGCCAAGGATTTTCTTTGCTACTCCCAAATCCTTCATAGCAAACGTTTGAGCTAATTTCACCTTAAGCTCAGAGATATCTTGCATGTGTGATCCTGCAACCAGCATATCATCTACATACAACAATAGAATAATATATCTACCATTATCAAATCTCTTGAAATATACACAATGGTCAGATTGACACCTACTGTAGCCATGCTCAGTCATAAACCTATCAAATTTTAAATACCACTGTCTAGGAGCTTGCTTGAGGCCATACAAGCTTTTCTTCAACCTGCACACTAACTTCTCCTTACCCTTGACCTCAAATCCTTCTGGTTGTTCCATGTATATTTACTCATCCAACTCTCCATGAAGAAATGCTATCTTAACATCTAGCTGCTCAAGATGCAAATCCTCAAAAGCAACCAAAGACAATACAACCCGTATAGAAGTCATCTTAACAACAGGAGAAAAAATCTCACCAAAATCAATACCTGGCTTTTGTGCAAATCCTTTCACTACCAATCTAGCCTTATATCTCATCTGTCCATCCTCACCTTCCTTTAACCTGTAGGTCCATCTGTTCTTCAGTGTCCTCTTACCAGCTAGCAATTCAACCAAATCCCATGTTTGGTTCTCTCTCAAGGACTCCATCTCCTCAACCATGCCACGCTCTCACTGACTCTTGGACTCCACCTGTAATGCTTCTTCAAAACTCTCTGGTTCTCCACCATCAGTTAGCAATAAATAGTACAAAGAAGGAGAATATCTAATTGGAGGCTTACTTACCCTTTCTGACCTCCTGATGGGTGTCTTAGACTCGTTTTCAACACGCTGTCCACCCAAATTCTCTGACAGTGACTGATCTCGGCCACCTATAGACCTGTTACTGGCCGACACTGGTTCCTCTTAGCCAACGCTGGTGCCTGTCCTGCCGACGTCGGTCTCTGTATGACCGACATCGGTTTCTGTATTGTTGACATCGGTTCTTACCCTGCCGACGTCGGTCTCTATGTTTTCCTACAAGTGATTATTTCTTTTTCCTGTGAGCTCATTTTGGACCATCACTTCATCCAATTCTTCATTGCTCTGCCCAGATTGATTCAGCTTCCTCATCTGATCACTATACATCACTTTTTCATTGAAAACAACATCACGACTCCTGATTACCTTGTTAGTTCCTAGATTCCAAAATCTGAAACCAAAATCATCTGAGCCATAGCCAATAAAAGTGCACCTCGTAGACTTAGCATCAAGCTTCTTTCTATTTTCCTTATCTACGTGCACAAAGGCTTCACAACCAAAAACTTTGAGATATGAGAGATCTACCTTTTTACCTATCCATGCCTCTTCTAGAAATCCACCATCCAGAGCTGTAAAGGGTCCTCTATTAATTAGGTACACTGCGGTGTCAACAGCTTCTGCCCAAAACTCTAAGGGCAATGCAACATGCAATCTCATACATCTTGCACGCTCCATGATTGTTCTGTTCATCCTTTCAGCAATTCCATTCTACTGAGGTGTCCTTGGAACCATCCTTTGCCTATGGATTCCATGTGTATAATAATACCAGTTAAACTTAAGACTGCAAAACTCATCGCCATTGCCAGATCTCAAGCACTTCAATCTTCTGCCTGTTTTATTCTCAACCATAGCTTTCCAAATCTTAAAAGTCTCAAAAACATCAGATTTCTTCTTAATACAGTAGATCCATACCTTTCTTGTAGCATCATCTATGAACGTAACATAGTACCGTGATCCTCCAATAGAGGCTACCTGAGCCGGTCCCCACACGTCTGTGTGAACAAGCTGCAACTTATGCCTTTTCTTAGTAGACCCAGTCTTGAGAAAACTAACCCTTTTCTTTTTTCCAAATACACAATGCTCACAAAATTCTAGATCCATAATTTTCAAATATGAAAGCTTACCTTTAGAATTAAGAATTGACATCCCCTTCTCACTCATGTGGCCAAGCCTTGAGTGCCACAATTTAGCATCCACATCTGAAGTAGATAATACAGAAGGAGAAATATCAGTAACACAATTACATAAATACAGAGTACCTACTCTCTTACCTCTGGCCATAACAAGTGCACCCTTGGTCACCTTCCAAGATTTTGCTGTGAGAGTTACTGTGCAACCCTCATCCCCTAACTTTCCTGCATAAATCAAATTTCTCTTCAAGCTAAGAACATGCATCACATCTCTCAACACCCATGTGTTGCCATTCTGGATCTTCAGCTGCACTTTACCTTTGCCAATAATCTTACAAGGCTCATCATCCCCTAAGTACACTATTCCAAAATCTCTATGGATATAGTCACTGAAATATTCTCTGTTAGGGGTAGCATGGAAAGATGCACCAAAATCTAATACCCAAGATTCTATATTATTATGCAAAGAGAAAATTAGAGCATCTTGTGCAATACCTGCAACCTTTGCCTCTTCCTTTCCTTCATGCTGATTGTCCTCCTTAGGCTTTGACCAGCAATATCTGCTTATGTGCCCCAACTTTCCACAATTCTAGCATTGTGGCCTTCTGCCATTTCTGGATTTGGATCTACCTCTTCCCTTAGACTTAGATCTTGATCTCCTCTTGCTCCTCTCTTTTTGCCTCCCCCTGCTCTCGAGATTTAAAGCATTTCCTGATGTTTCCTCTGTGCTTTTCCTGTGAATTTCCTCATTCAAGATAACACTAACAACATCCTCTACTTTTAAAATATTCAAAGCAGATGCAGTATTAGAAACTGCCATTACCAAGCCATGCCAGCTTTCAGGCAAAGAACCTAATATCAAAAGAGCTTTTATTTCATCATCAAATACAATATTGACTGAACTTAATTGATTAACAATTCCATGGAAATCAGTCAGGTGATTAGATACAGATCCACCTTCTTGCATATGCAAATTAAATAACTGCTTCATAAGATATACCTTATTAGAAGCGGAGAGTTTTTCATACAAATTTGCTAGCGTAGTCATTAACTCTACCATTGTTTTTTCCTGTGATAAATTAGATATCACAGTGGATGCCAGACTCAGTCTTATAGACCCCAGAGCCTTTCTGTCAAGAACTTCCCATTCTTCATCCTCCATGTCCTTGGGCTTCTTTGCAATCCCACCTAATGATAAGTAAAGATCTTTCTGATACAGATAGTCCTCTATCTGCGTTCTCCAATGTTGATAGTTCTTGCCATTAAACTTTTCCATTCTCAACTTACTTTCTTCTGCCATTGCTTCTCCCACTCAAACAGAAATCCCTGCAAAAACCCCTGTGAGCAACCTGTAATCCAAACACACTACACAGATCTGAACCACCTGTTAGTGAACCTGAGCTCTAATACCACTTGTTGGGGATCAACCAATAATGATTACACTTATGAAAGCAATAAATGTGGAAATAAATCAGATAGATAAGTAACTAGAATGATAAATAGCACAAAACAAGAGATACAAGAAAACACCCTGAAAACTTGTAGTAAAACTCTTTACAAAAGGAATACAATTGAAGAAACTTCTTTCTTCCACACCTCTCTCAGATGCACAAGATCTCTCTCTAGATCACTATTCCTTAAGAGCTCTCTCTCTTAAGTACAATCAATTCCAACAACCTGGATTGATACAACTCTGTACTGTCCTTCAAACATTCACAATGTTCTACTCATACTATTCAACACCCTAAGCTAAGAAGATCTTTCCTACATATAGAATTAGGAAACTTGAGCATGCACTTACAAAAAATAGTTAAGCCTCTTTAACAAGGGCTCTAAAAACAATCTTGCTAATAATAGAAACGCGAACTTAAGACTACGACTTAAACTCATCATGCAAACACTCGCTTCTGTCCTCGGAAATAGCATTCTAGATGCACAGGTAACCGATGCCAGTTCCTACCTGTTTGCCTGTGACCATCGTCGGCCGATCCTCTATCGACGCTGGTGTTCCTCTAACTACTCCTGACTGACGTTGATCACTCCTGACCGACGCCGGTGACTGTGTAAACCTGAAACTGTTATAGTGTGCTCCTTGGTGAAGCTTTTAGGCTCCACACCTTAACAAACTGAGTGTTTTAACCAAATGATGAACCCACTGATTAAACCAAGTGATGAACCAACACATTGAACCAACATGTTTGAACCAAGTTGATGAACTTGCCGATGAACTAATTGATTGAACTAAGCTAATTGAACCAAGGCAATTGAACTCGCCGATTGAACCAAGTGATGAACCGAAGGCGTTGAACCGGTTCAATGATTCAAAGGTGCTAACTCTTAGAAAGATTATGTCATTGAACCATTATTCCAACCTTAAGGAAAAGTGCCTTCTAAATGATTTTAGCCCTCTTTCCTTATGAATTTCTTTAGACAAGAGTCCAAAGAAGTTTTGCAAAACCTTGCACTCTTTGAACTGGTTCCTCATCTGTCAAAGATTACACCTATAGAGTTCATAAAAAAAACTCACTACTGAGTCTGTAGAAAATCAAAACCTGCTGAGTCCATAAAAACCTATAGAGTTCATAGATTTAGACCTGCAGAGTCCGTAGAAACCTGCAGAGTCTGTAGATTTAGACCTGTAGAGTTCATAGAAATTCTTGGACTTGTGCAAAATCAAAAAATGAAATGGCCTAAAACATCAGAGGAAGAAGGGGACCAATTTTTAGCCTGTTAGACCCAAAAAATGGTCAAAAATTATATATATCACTTTATATAATCTTCTATTAAGGCCAAAACAAGATTTTGTAACCTCAATTTGATTTAACACCTAAACCAAGTAACATCTTCCTTTTATCATGCTAGCTGACCAAGTAGACCACCTTAGAATGCCTTGACCAATACCTTTCTCTCAATATGTATTTAGAGTCCTTCAATATTATAAATATTAGGTTTTATTTTTGACTTAGCTTTTACATCATCCTTATGAGCTACCAAATGGTACCTTTGACATTCTTTCAACTCTTTAGATAACTCTGCAAGCACCATCATTACAAATAAGATGAATATAGTCCTCATCACACTTTATGCTACTTAAGATCACATGTAGGATATTAAGCCTCCTAAAAATTTACAAATTTGATACCAATTATTGGAATTATCTACTGAGAGGGTGGGGGTGAATAAATTGCATAACAATAACTATTCAATTCCATAAAGCATTCATTCACATAAAGATCAATGCATAAACAAACAACTACACAAGCATATCACAAAAGAAAAAAAAATATGTGGGAAACCATCTTGAGGGATAAAAAAAACTAAACCATTCATATATACTATAGTCATATAATGTCAATATACAAATTTTAGTGAAGCACCAACTTCGTAACCAGTTCCAACCCCTACCTAGTTAAGTACCCACTCAACTAGTCTTCTGCAAGATCTATCTTATAAGGAGGCTCCAAACCCTTACATAAAAAATCACCAAATTAGATAATTTGAATATATAATAATCCTTTAACACATATTTATAACTAAACTAATGATGATGTCCTTTTTTTTCACTCTTTGCCCTTCAATCTTCACTCAACCAACCTTTTAGGCTTACTTGCTCAACATGCCTCTTTTAGGATCATTAGGTCCATTGATCTAGTCATAAAAATAAATAAATATGTTATATAAACATGTATAATAATATTATCCCTTTTATATTCCTCAATGACCTGATCCTCTTCTTTCAAAGGCTCTCTCCTTCACTTAAGTCCACACTTGTCTTTCTTTCACAAATAAGCCAATTAAACCTTGCTTATATACCAAACAATTCTTATTACCCATCTTGGTCAAACAAGATAATTTAAATGATTTAATTATAATTTTAATAGGTTAAAAAAATGTTACATTAGTGAGAAAACCACTCCATATGTCGGTCATATCCCTCAATGAACAAAACCCTATCAGGCCTAATAGAGACCTAAAGGTATTAAACCTTCTCTAAGTCACATGTTACAATCAGACCCATTGGACCATATTGAGTCTATTAAAAAATTTAAAACACTTAAAATATTATTATATTATTCCCCTAATGATATCTCCTTGGGTCCCCAACACCATTTTCTTCATTCCACACCTTGAACCAACCAATTAAGCCTACTCGCCATTAGCCCTTCATACACCCATAAAATCTACTTTACAAAATTGAAGCATACAGTTAACTCTATCTAAAAAATCATTAAAAAATTGAATTAATATATAATTAATGACCTCAAAAACCTCTCCATATCTAATATACATCACTAAATAGGCCAACAAGCCTCAAACCAGCTTTTGCAAAATGACCACTTAGAACAATCAAACACAGTCAAAGTACAATCAAGAACTATTAACTCTCCAAATTTTAATAGGGTAAAAATTTGAATCATAATTCCTTATCATGATCCTTTTGAATTATATAATATATTTAAAATCATTGTATTATTCAACTCTTGGAAAAACACCTTCAACTCATCTCTATAAAATGACTACTCAAACTACTTATTGCCTCCAAAAACATAGTCATGTATAAATTTGTCATTTGTACTTGAAATTAAAATCTAATGACCTATAATTAATATTAATAGTTTATATATGGTATATATATCATTATAAAATATTTATATCTCTTGTTATGGCATCAATCATTGGTCTTATAGACTAATTTCTCAAGTTACTCTCTTAATGTCTTAACATAGCTGGACAAGCCATTTTGGCTTTGATATATAAAATAATTAACATATATATAAATATTTAATAAATAATTATTATATAAAATACATTAAAAAAAAATAAAATAAACTCATTTTATGCATCAAACCTTGTTATATAGACTTACATACTTTACTTTGCCTAGCACACCAAGAACTGCCAAACATTGCAAACATTCAGTCATGGAAACATGAAATTATAACACATAATAAAGAATAATTATTATATTAAAATAAATTAAAAATATAATACAACCTATTTATATCACCATTAAACATATGTGAGCATCATATGCTTATATGGTAACTTTTCTCCTATAGACCATTCTCACTATCTTGGGTTTCACTGTCTTGACTTTCATAGATAAGTC